>JAHBBA010001162.1:0-142473 GCA_018806925.1 Skeletonema costatum
ATGGTTCGTGGTGGTCAAAACGAGACCACCAGTCTCATTCTCGTAAACTTTGTATTGCTTCCCTTTTCTCCTCTTTCAACAGCACAGCCCACACTCAAACTGGACTAATGGTGGGAAGGGCAGTGCCGAACGGCTCACCTTGGATATACTGGTTGGGAAGTGCAGTGCCGAATGGCCAACTTCTCACACTCAATCTCAGAGATATGGTATTAAGTGCCACGTCATTTGTTGTTCTTGGTCCTTTTCTCTTTCAACAGAAAGCACACTAGCACTCTCAAGCACGCACACTCAAGACTAATGGTGGGAAGGGCAGTCCCGAACGGCTCACACATTTGGACGTACTTTTGGTAAGTGCAGTGCCGAATGGCCAACTACTCACACTGAAACTCAAGGGTATGTATTAAGTGCCACGTCATCAAACTCAATTTGATTTGAGAATGGCATTTTTGATTTTTGTCTCTTGTCTCGGTCCTTTTCTCTTTCAACAGAACGCACACGCACCCCCCCCCCCCCAAGTATTGGCGCGCCACAACATCAAAAAAGTCATCCCGGCGCGGCCCAAGCACCAAACCAACCATGTTCCTTGCTCCGCCCGTCTCGGAAAAATGTGGAATATCGATTCTGATACTATAATAATTCAACGGTGCATCAATGACTGTTGGTAATATTAATAGACGAGATGTTGCAACATAACAACTGAGCATCAACGACGTGCGGCAAAAAAGACAGCCAATTATTTTGACGACACTTCGCCACTTCGCACAATCAACACGCCAGCAGCCTGCGGTGGAGAGTGTCAGTAGAAGATAATACATAGCAGCATCATTATTATATATTAAGCCGAGGCGCATTCTCTCTAATTTCCGGCCATTACCCCCACGGACATTGGCAATAAACCATGCCTTTCGCGTCAGCGGTTCTCATAATCACAGACGACCGCCGCCAAACTTTCGAAGCACTTTTGGCACAACTATGCTATCGGAAGCAAACCGTATGCGTGCGGTATTGGATATACGAAATTCACACAACTTCCTATGAAGTGGCTTGCATCTACGGCTCGAGTGAAATGAACAAATATTACAACACCAGCAGGCACCGGGTACCGTGGGAGAAGAATAGAGATCTATCATGTTGATGTCTACAACAGCATCAGAATAAATGCAACACCCGATGTCCAGATATCTGGCGCAACCGGAATGGAGCAATTAAGTTGCAACTGGGTAGATCAACGTGAGAGCGAAATGAATCGAGTGTAACAATTGCAGAACTTCAATTTCAAGCTGAGTTGATAACTTGAAGAGCAAGCAACAATCAACTGACTCGACAACAGACCGTCCATCTGAAATGATAAAAGAGCTCCAAAAAAAAAATGTAGCACACTCAAGCCCATCGCATCGAACGAAAACCAATTTGCCTGTTTCGGAGAATTTGTATTTGCTTCTCTTTTCTCTTCTATTGTACAGCTTTTATAAGTAGCGTGCGTGGAAAGAGTTGCGGAAGTCTCCTCGGTATTCAAGATGCGAACTCAGGCACCGCGATAGCCGAGCCTCTTGATTTGACGCGTTGGAAAGAGTGGCAGAGGGAGCGGAGAGGTTCGCTCGGTATTCAAAATGCGAAAGTAGTATTCAAGAAGCGAACTGTGAATGTCAAGGAGTGCCAAAGAACTCTGATGTCAAAAAGTAATGTCACCTAGGCGACCGCTAACAAGTTTTACTCGAATAATTAGTGTGCACCTGTTATTTTGTTCGCGGTGCCTATTGCAGCCAGAAGCTGCCCCTTGTTGAAGACAGCCATCCTAAATCAAATTGACCAAAATTTGATCAAATTGACCAAATGACCGATCCGGTCATTTTGTTTTTTGCTTCTCTTTTCTCTTGCACAGCTTCTCTGTAGGATGAACGCGCACACAGCACTGTGAGAACCATATGAATTAGTTTTGCACTTTCTTGCAATGACAATTTAGATCAAACTCGGGTGGCTCTAGAGCATACCTGGTACTTTTTTACATAGGAACCCATACAAAATCAATTCCTACTGTGTAGCCGGTATGGTCTAAAGGGCCTCTACGTGTTAAACAGGAAATGTTTCTTCCTAAATCCTTCATATACTATTCCTACGTAGGCTCCTGTAGAAATATCTGGCCTCACTTAGCCTCATTTGCTCACATAGAATTGAGGGCACCTCCGGCACCCCGGAATTACGCTCCACGCAATCTATCCGGGGCCCCGAGGGCCGATCATCCAGACGACAGATGATTTCGAATTAACTTCATCAGTGATAAAAGCAATAATAATGAGAGGCCATGGTGGCAGGTTTTTCTTTCCTGAATTGACGGTTCGTCTGTGTTCGTTCCAGACGGCAGCAATTCCTCATTCTCTAAAATAGGAATTTCTAAAAGAACTTCTTTTTTCTCACTGCGACGTGAGCAGCTGGTTTACCAGCGTGCGAGCAAGCAGTGAGAAAAAAAGGGGGAGCAGCTTGTTATGTTACTCCCCCTAGAAAAGTACTTACTGTCTCGCCTTCAGCTTGGTGAAGACGGGATCTAACGACACAGTCACTGATATTTTGTGCCCGAGAATAGCAGATTGTGAACTGATTGACTCCGAGTTGGTCTCTCAGTACATCTTCTAGCTCTTCTTCGTACAGCTCTCGAATTTTCTTCCGAGGGATGTAATTGGGGTGGAATTTGAGTTTCAGGAATACACGATCACGTTTTTTGTTACCTTCATTGTCGTGTTGTTCTTGGCTCATGGTAGCATTTTGAGTTGCTTGTGAAGACTTGGAGTCGGCTAACTTACGGTTTGCATCTATAAAGATGCGGTACAGTCTTTTGTAGGGCCAGTTTCTCTTGAGGCAGCGTTGGAAGAATTTGCTTACCATTTTAATGTAGTCTTCACGTTTGGTGTTTTGCCATAAGTATCTCTTCAATTCGCCGTATACTATGCCTTTCATCAGTCCATCTTGATGGGCCGACTGTGGTGGTATGTAGAGATATAGATTCATGGGCTTTTGGAAGGTTCTGGTGCTGATGACGCCTTCTTCCGAGATCGTCATATCAAGATCTAGGAAGATTGCTTTGTTGGACGGGTCCTCCATCGTCCATTTCAGGATGCCGTAGTTATTGACGTCCCGCTTGAAGTTGAGATAGTCATTGTGACTGCCGAGCCACAAAACTGTCATATCATCAACGAACCTTGACATGTCCAAGATGAATTGGTTGTATGTCGGTAGGAGCTTTGCCTTTTCGTGCCAGCCGTAGTATAGGCCAGCATAAATTACTGCGACTGATGTACCCATCGCAGTACCACGTATTTGCTTGAAGTGGCAGTCTCCGAATTCTGCTAAGTTGTTTCTCATTACAACGTTAAGAGCATCGAGAATGGCTTCATGAGGATAGTCTCCAGGAAGTTCGTCCTTGAGTGAGTCGAGCCATAGCTTGATTGCTTCTATACCATGATCTATTTCGATGTTATCGTACATGGCTGTAGCATCTGCCGCAATAATTCTTGTACCTGCCGGCCATCGCCGACTTGTAATCTTGTGGTGATACTCTTCGCTGTTTTTGATGTAGGTAGGAATGTACTTCTTCAATTTCTGAAGTTCGTAATCCAGCCATTTGCTGAGGCATTCGATGGATGTACCACACTTGGCAATAACGGGACGGAGCTTTTGTGCAGGGAGTTTATGAACTTTGACTGTTGCTCTGAACTTAGCGATGTTAGTGCCATGCGTTTTCCTTCCTCGGTTGAAGAAGTCTGCTCGAATGCTTTCGTCTATTGTTGTTGAATACTTGTTACTGATGAATCGGTCCATAGTGTAATGGAGCTTATTATCGATTGCAATGTGTTGTCTGTCATGGAGGCGCTCGTATTGTGTCGGTAAATTGAGAAAACCGTCAAGGCATCGACGGATGTAGACACTACGTTCCATAATGACGGGACCTAAGTTCTTATCTGACGGAACTACGATCAAAAGGTCATTGTTTTTCAAGTACTTCAATAGCTGAAATTGTTGTTTGGTGAGATTTGGTTTGGACCATCGTTTGTGACATTTGTGGTGCTCTTGGGTGAGTCTATCCACGAATTTGCTAACTGCTTCTTCGACTTCTGGTGAGGCTGCTTTGGGTTCCCAATGATCGCTTTTGATGTACAGTTTGGGGATGTACTTGCGTTGATTTAGTGGGTCGTCCTCGTGTATGTTGTTCCAGTAGTGTGTGCTGCGTATGTCACGGATGAACTTGTCGATGGTTTCTTCTATGTTGTTATCGGGGTAGGGCTTTTTGATACAATAATTGAGGCCGAGGCCTAGTAAACGTTTTGTACCAATAGGAAGATTGGTTTTACTTCCGCACAGATTGTGCATTGCTAGATTCATTGAGTTTGCTTTGAAGGTATCCCAATTCTGGCTGCGGTAGTATAATATGACATTATATGAAGTTGATAGCGATGGATCTGCTAGAAACCCGTCGCATTGACGTATATTCTTTTAATCGGCCCTCGGGGCCCCGGATAGATTGCGTGAAACGTAATTCCGGGGTGCCGGAGGTGCCCTCAATTCTATGGTGAGCAATTGACCCCAAATGACCCCAGGTATTTCTACAGGAGCCTACGTAGGAATAGTATATGAGGGATTTAGGAAGAAACATTTCCTGTGTGACACGTAGAGGCCCTGTGGACCATACCGGCTACACAGTAGGAATTGATTTTGTATGGGTTTCCTGTGTAGACAGCAAGAAGCGCCCAGTCTATTCTCCCTTTTTATTTGGCTAAATTGTCATTGCAAGAAAGTGCAAAACTAATTCATATGGTTCTCACAGTGCTGTGTGCGCGTTCATCCTGCAGAGAAGCTGTGCAAGAGAAAAGAGAAGCAAAAACCAAAAAGTCCAAAAATAAAGCAAATAGATCATTTTGGGGTCATTTGAGTACCACACACCTCCATGTGGTTCGTGTAGTGTCAAACCAAAAAGACCAAAAATAAGGCAAAAAAACTTGGCGCCAAGTCATTTTGGGGTCATTTAAGTACCACACGCTCAACAGAAAGCACACTAGCACTCTCAAGCACGCACACTCAAGACTAATGGTGGGAAGGGTAGTCCCGAACGGCCCACACTTGGACGTACTTTTGGTAAGTGCAGTGCCGAACGGCCAACTACTCACACTGAAACTCAAGGGTATGTATTAAGTGCCACGTCATCAAACTCATTGATTTTGAGAATGGCATTTTTGATTTTTTCTCTTTCTCGGTCCTTTTCTCTCCCCCCAAGTATTGGCGCGCCACAACATCAAAAAAGTCATCCCGGCGCGGCCCAAGCACCAACACCTCACCATGTTCCTTGCTCCGCCCGTCTCGGAAAAATGTGGAATATCGATTCTGATACTATAATAATTCAACGGTGCATCAATGACTGTTGGTAATATTAATAGACAAGATGTTGCGACATAACAACTGAGCATCAACGACGTGCGGCAAAAAAGCCAGCCAATTATTTTGACGACACTTCGCACAATCAACACGCCAGCAGCCTGCGGTGGAGAGTGTCAGTAGAAGATAATACATAGCAGCATCATTATTATATATTAGGCCAAGGCGCATTCTCTCTAATTTCCGGCCATTACCCCCACGGACATCTACAATAAACCATGCCTTTCGCGTCGTTGGTTCTCATAATCACAGCCGACCGCCGCCAAACTTTCGAAGCACTTTTGGCACAACTATGCTATCGGAAGCAAACCGTATGCGTGCGGTATTGGATATAACGAAATTCACACAACTTCCTATGTAGTGGCTTGCATCTGCGGCTCGAGTGAAATGAACAAATATTACAACACCAGCGGGCACCGGGTACCGTGGGAGAAGAATAGAGATCTATCATGTTGATGTCTACAACAGCATCAGAATAAATGCAACACCCGATGTCCAGATATCTGGCGCAACCGGCATGGAGCAATTAAGTTGCAACTGGGTAGATCAACGTGAGAGCGAAATGAATCGAGTGTAACAATTGCAGAAGTTCGATTTCAAGCTGAGCTGATAACTTGAAGAGCAAGCAACAATCAACTGACTCGACAACAGACCGTCCATCTAAAACGAAAAAAGAGCTCCTAAAAAGTTGTAACACACTCAAGCCCATCGCATCGAACGAAAACCAATTTGCCTGTTTCGGAGAATTTGTATTTGCTTCTCTTTTCTCTTCTATTGTACAGCTTTTCTACCGCGATAAGTAGCGTGCGTGGAAAAGAGTTGCGGAGGTCTCCTCGGTATTCAAGATGCGAACTCAGGCACCGCGATAGCCGAGCCTCATGATTTGACGCGTTGGAAAGAGTGGCGGAGGGAGCGGAGAGATTCGCTCGGTATTCAAAATGCGAAAGTAGTATTCAAGAAGCGAACTGTGAATGTCAAGGAGTGCCAAAGAACTCTGATGTCAAAAAGTAATGTCACGTACGCGAACGCTATAAAGTTTCACTCGATTAATTAGTGTGCACCTGTTATTTTGTTCGCGGTGCCTATTGCAGCCAGAAGCTGCCCCTTGTTGAAGACAGCCATCCTCAAATCAAATTGACCAGAATTTGATCAAATTGACCAATGACAAATGACCGATCCGGTCATTTTGATTGCTTTCGTCTGTCTTCGTCCAACTACGCTGTGTAGGTAGTTACATCTACTTACACCATTTGCAATCTTACGTTCAATCCAATCTCGGAGAAGCTTGGACAAGATGGATGTCTTAATTGAAAAATAGAAGGGGGCAGAGCTGGGGGGGTGCGATCGAGCGCACTAAACCTGCGAAAAAGAAAAGAGAGCTCTGCGAGACACAGAGGAACGAAAGTAGGTACCTGACATGAGAGCGAGAAAGACACAAGAAGAAACAACACACAACACCTAGCATTGCAGAGCAACTTTATAGTAGGGTAACCCTTGAAAAAACACTAACACAGTAAAAGCAGTAGATGTACCAGACAAGGCCCCGAGGGCCCGCATTGCAGCTCTCTTTCTGTCCCCTCAGCTCCAGAACAGGCTACACAGCCCAGGCTGCACGGCACCAGTTTGATACATTCAATTTTGTTGGTGGTTTTGCTTTTTATAGAACTCGATAAGGCGCTCGTCACGAACTTAGTTCTCTCTTCCCCCCCCACCTCCTCCTCTTCCTTTGTTGGATCCTGCTCGACCTCCGCGATGGGCTTCTTCCAGTCCACTTCCTCTTTGAAAATAAGACAGCCATCTTCAAAAATCTGCTTTGAAAATAAGACAGCCATCTTCAAAAATCTATTTTGCAAATAAGACAGCCATCTTCAAAAATCTATTTTGCAAATAAGACAGCCATCTTCAAATCAAATTGACCAGAATTTTTTCAAATTGACCAAATGACCGATCCGGTCATTTTGTTTTTTGCTTCTCTTTTCTCTTGCAACAGCTTCTCTGCAGGATGAACGCGCACACAGCACTGTGAGAACCATATGAATTAGTTTTGCACTTTCTTGCAATGACAATTTAGCTCAAACTCGGGGCTCTAGAGCATACCTGGTACTTTTTTTACATAGGAAACCCATACAAAATCAATTCCTACTGTGTAGCCGGTATGGTCTAAAGGGCCTCTACGTGTCAGACAGAAATGTTTCTTCCTAAATCCTTCGTATACTATTCCTACGTAGGCTCCTGTAGAAATATCTGGTCACAACTAGTCACTATTGCTCACCATAGAATTGAGGGCACCTCCGGCACCCCGGAATTACGTTTCACGCAATCTATCCGGGGCCCCGAGGGCCGATCAGGTGAAAATCAGAGTCTTCTGTTGTTGAGGACATTTTATTTGGGAGATGCTTTCAAGGAGGATCAAAATATTGTGAGATCACTGTCCGCTGTGTGCCTTCTCCTTCTTTTTACTACAAAGCCTTTGGAGGATTCATGATATGCTTCCTTGCAAAGGTCAACCTACTTCTGATGAGGAGAAGCTCCGTGCAACATGGAACGGTCTAACTGATGAGGCACAAGATTTTAACAAGGATTAAAAGGATACGGACCCTTTTGATGCAGCTAACTGCGGTGCCGGCCCAGTCGCTTGGACTGATCTCTACGATTTGCTAGAGTCCTTTTGGAAAACTTCGTGGAGGATAAGAAATCCAAGAGGAAGAGAGATGATGACGATGATGATGATGACGGCGGCTACGAAAACTGCAGGAATAGGAATGGCAAGCGTCAGCATACTGGCAAACGCAATGGTGGACGTGGCAATGGTAAAGGAAAGAATGGAAAGCGCAATGATCGTACCAACTGTGGAGGAAAGAGTAATCACTTCAACGCACTGTGCACACTTCATGATGGCGGCAATCATCCATACAAGGATTGCATCTTCTGTCCTACTGGTCATAACTTCAAGGCGGACAAGGCAAAGAAGTACTACGAATCTGGCAATGCTCCTGCATGGTACAAAAAGACCTTCCGTCTACTGTGCAGAATCCTCTTCAGTATGAATGGCTAGCTGAGACGCAAGCCAGCTGTGCAGCACTGCAGCAGTGCCTCGTTCAAGCACCAACGCTCTAGCACCGCAAACCTTTTGGTCGCAATGATACTGAGCTAATCTGCTACACTCAGACCCCTGACTATGAATCAAGCTTCAAGATTGTCCTTACTGATGAGACTGTCGTTGCAGCGGTGGAATATTTCCACTTACTGCTGAACCACCCTGGTTCCAAGTCTCTCTCGCATGCACTTTCCAAGTTCTATCATCCTCAACTGGCTGCCCGAATATCTGCTTTTAATTGCGACATCTGTCAACGAACCAAGATCAGCCAGCATGGTGGTCACTTTCCCCCAAGATCAGTTGAAGACCTTTACCCTTGGAAACAATGCAATGTTGATCTTATTGGTCCTTCTTGGTACGTTAGTACTTCTGGCCGCAGCGGCAAGTCCTACCAGTTCTATGCTCTCACAGCTATCGTTCGAGCTACTGGATTCCCAGATGGAATCAAAGTGAAAATGATGATTAAGTCTGGCTCTCAAGATACCCAAGACCTGAAGTATGCGCTCATGATCAAGGAGGCGAATTTATTGGCCCTGAGTTCCAACAACAACTTCATGATGCAGGGATTGCATCAGCTCCTTCTACAGCATGAAATCCACAAAGCAACGCAATTGTGAAGCGTCTCCATTTAACTATGGGCAATCGCATTCGAGCTCAACTTGCTGATGAAAAACCCCGCACCTAACTGAGGCTGAAAATATTATGTCCAAGATCCTTCAAGATACCCTTCATTTGATCTGCTTGACACCTTCTGAAGCTACTGGATACGCTCCTAGCATTCTTGCCTTCGGCCGCAACATGATCTACAATGAGCCTGTCAACTTTGACATGGAATCCATCAATCATCGCCGAAAGGGCCGTGTTGACAAGGATAACAAGCGCATCAACTCCAAACGCTAGTACAGCTATAATTATATAGTCGGTGGCCGAATTATAAAAACGAGTCTTTGACCCAGCCAAACTTGAGCACCGCTGGAGCGGACCTTACAAGATCATTCAAGTACATGCCAATGGAAACATCACTATTCAAGTTAACCCACATCTTCGGGAGCGTCTAAACATACGGCGCGTCAAACCCTACAAACAACCTACGCCTTCAGCGTTACAACAACAACAACTTGACACACCTCTGTGAGGAGGGGTAGAATGTCACACCATCCTTATTAGTATCTTTGGACATACCTACAGTACCACTCATATCTTTCTCATGATCGGCAATAAGCATGCAAATGCTTTCTTGTCGTTATGTTCGATGTTACCTTCACTTCTAGTAAAATAGAATCAACTCAATCAACCTTATCAATACTAGTATTCCTTCAATTCAACTTTGTATGTAGTTGGATGGGACACAGATGCAAGAGTTTGCTGAAAGAATCTGTCCTATGAGGTAGAGGAAGAGGGCATATTGAATTCTGGGCATGCATTTTAATAAACTGAACTACCTTCATCCTATAGCATTGCAAGATGCCTTTTATGGCATCTTGCACACCTCTGTCAGTAAGAGGAACATCCCATTGACAAGAAGATTATAGTAGTGCTTACCTCCGAAGCGCTTGGGCGAGTCTGCAATCCTATGGTTATCTAGTCCAGTGCACTTACATCTTCTTACTACCTATTCTAATGCGTGTACTAATAAAAATGGTACAAAGTACATACCTACCTTTCTCTTCCATAGTGTAGAGCTTCCTTGTTCACTACAGTGACACTGGAGCTTGCAGGGAAACAGGTAAGTGAGCTGTTACAGCTTGGTTACAGGCATCTTTTCTCTCCTTTGTATCTGGTTACAAGTTACAATTACAGTTACATGCTCTGTCGCAGTTACAAACTCATGTTGTTACCGTTACGATCTTTTTTGCCAACAAATATACACACCGACCATGATGTTGAAACAGCCGCCGCCGCCACCAACAACAACTGCTGCTAATCACAAGTGGCGATTCGGGTACGGCAGCAACCTCGGCCTGAAGACATTGCGAGAGAAGAAGAATCTTTCCGTCGATCGCTACCATGTTGGCATCATTAAAGGATATGAACTGTGTAAGTTTTTGTCGGCAATATTCTGGATTTGTTGTGCACGCCTGCATCTGCTGTGCTGCATTTATTATTATCATCATTATCTCAACTTTCTCTGCTTTTATTATGATTGCGATGACGATGTAGATTTCATGCCCGGGCTAAACGAGTACGTCGAACCAGCTTGGGCGGCAATCCGCCCATCGCCAGACGCCGAATTGCATGGATCAGCTTTCTTAATTCCAAATGCCGATGCAGATGGATTGGATAGACAGGAGGGGGGATACAATGTCGTGGATGTAGAATTTACAACTTATGATGGAGAGGTCATTAATGTTGGTCTTTATGTTCCAAAGAAACCATACGTTGAGGGCAGCAGCTCGGAAGCAATTCCCTCCTATCGCTATTTGAAATTACTAAAGGATGGTGCACGAGAGGGGGGCTTGGCACAGCACTGGCTAGATATGTTGGACTCGGTTGAACATTACATCACACCGCCTCATATTCGTGAGAAGACGTTACAATTAATAGCGGAGTTTCATTCCGATGACACACGGAAGGATGAGTTGTGGAGCGCCGAGAAGCTCGCTCAGCATGATGGGAGCGACCCGGACAACTTTCCCACGTGCACGTCCATCATGCAATATGTCGTACAAATTAACGAGGAGAAGTGGATCTTTGGCTCTTGGAAGGGGCATAACGTTACTAGGAGAAACTTGTGTCAATTTCAAGGCAAGAGCTTAGACACTAATGATATTCGTTATGATGGACCTGGATACCGTCCCTTGCCAAAACTTTGTGAATGTAGTGAGGATGAGAGGGAGTATTTGATGCAAAGCTTGGAGGGACAATTGCATCGAGGGGGAAAGATTGTTGCTCAGCTTGAGCCATTCCTTGCCGATCAAAGTTAAGTGTAGTGTAAAAATATGTGAATCAATTGTCAAGTTCACCTACACTTGTATTAGAGTGGCACTTAATTCAAACCCCGTGTTTCCAACAATTGATTAAATCACCTCATGGGTCACCCCCGACCACCGTCCCTTTTCTACGCCTTCACACACGGCAGTTGCAACGCAACAATAGCCTAGTCATCGGCATTCACAGCCATTTGGATTGTTTCTTCGTCTGTATTCCTGCGGATAAGCTGTCCATCCAAGCATTCTTCTCCGTTTGGCCCCTGGACGTGGATGCGATAAACATTGACTTTCGACTTTGGCTGGCCCGGACGAAACACTCTGCCAATAGCTTGCAATTCTGTGGAGGCGTCCGCGACAGGATCAGAAGTCGTTCCACCATCGCCAATGTAAAGTGGTGAGAAGAGAATTAGATTGTTGCATTCTGCTTGGAGATTGAGCCCTGCGGCATGAGCGAAGTTAAGAACAAGCACTCTCGGTCGCTTCTTGTCTTCCGCTGTGACATCAGCGTATTGATACCAAGCAAGTTTTTTTGTTTTGCTCTTCAACCGAGTCATTTTCGTCAAAGAAAGTGCACCCCAAACTCTCTTCATTCCTCAAGAAATCCGCAGCAGCATGGCCAGCAGAAATTCTGCCATCTGCAAAAACGACAATTTTAGTGTGTTCATCTCCTTCCAAGATTTGCTTGCATAATTGAACCAACTTCTTGCCCCGCGAAGCGAGTCTTGCATTTTGCCTCAGAAATCTGCTAATGTCGTGCCCTGCAGTCGGATCAAAGTCTTCTGCTTTGATCCCAAACCCTTTCGAGTCGGGACTGATCCCACTTTGACTGCTTTTGTAGAGCTCGCCTTCGTCTTCAGACATGCGAATCGCTGACACTTCCTCCACCAACTCGATTCCTTCCATATCTTCCTCATTCTTATTCTTACAACAAGCAAAATCAAGATAATCTTGGCACTTGGCATAGATATTCTTTCGAATCTCTCGACTTTGCTTTGGCTCTAGAAAGTTGCTCAAGAATATGTCCCTCCCACTCTCACGTTCGAGGCGCCGCCAGTGACTACTTAGCCCAATGACGTATGCATTGCCCATCAGATTCGCAAGCTCTGTGAAATACAGTTGGAAGTGTGTAAGATGGATACTCGAAATGAAAACTAGAAAGGGAGCAGCACACCATAGGCAGCAATCAACTTACCAATTACACGATTTGTGCTATCCAGCAATGGAGTAGCAGTCAACCCAAATATGGCTGTCCTAAACACAAGAGGTCTCCGAGCAATATCTTTGGTTGTAATGCCGAGGAACTCACGGCCAGCCCGACGATTCTTCTCGCGATGGAAGCCAGACTTATCATTGCTGTTGTTCTTTTTGGCTTCGCTAAGCTCATCTTTCGTGGTACAGAGACACTCGTGTATTTCGTCTACGAAGACGCGCTCCCATTCGAAGTATTCGATTGGAATACCTGAGAAACAACAACAAATAGAGATAGATAGGGTGAGAGGATGCATCGCATGAAAAGAGGAGCAGCTAATCTCGACAACAATACTCTAGCTAGACAAAGCCGCTTACCTTTCTCATGCCCTTTGAATGATTTCTGGCGAAGTTTACTGATGTAATCGTGATACAAATATGTGAAGTAGGCTGCTTCATTCCTTCTCTTTTGGTTATTAGCGTTGTTTGCGCCTCCGTAAGGATCCTGACTACTAGCTACAATTTCGAAGAGTAAGATATATGGAGTATGATAGAAAGGTGAGATGTATACTCAAACGAATACCAGAAAGAGAAGAGCAGACGACAAAATAACTTACCAGGAATCCAAACCCCTTGAGCTCCACTCTTCTCCACCTGACCCGTGTTGGATGGCACTTTAGGAACATCGAACTCTTTTGTTGATCCGGTAGCAAGCCTTGTGACTCGTGCCATGTAATTTTTCGCCTCGAGCAAGTCAACTGGACAAATGACAACATCTGCCTCAAGCATCATTTCCACAGTGATACTCTTTAAGGAAGAGTCGTCGTAGATGCAAAGCACGTTTGGTAACTCATCTGTGAATTTCTTGATCTCGTCTCTCCACTGACTAATCAACGCAGGTGGGACAACAACTAACGTTGCAGAGCTCTTCCTTGGAAACTTGCTCCTTTTCCTTGCAGCTGCGATACCTTTGAGGATGATTGCAATCGAGATAACAGTCTTGCCTGAGAAGAGACAACAAATAGAGAGTAGATCGGGTCAGAGGATGTACATCAAAGGAGGAGCAGCTAATCTCGACAACAATACTCTAATCAAAGCCGCTTAGACCTTACCTGATCCAATAGCGTCAGCTATGACTCCTCCTTTTAGTTGAGAGGTTCGTTTCGCTTTTGCGACAAGACTCCAGCCGGTAGAACCAGGCATAGGTTGCTCACTCATTTCGATCTCCTCGAAATCAACATTTCCTCCTTCGATATTCAACATTTTCGTCAGAGCCTTCTTCTGCCTTTCATACAAATCAAAATTCCCTTTGAGCTCGACTGAAGTTTCATCCAGCTCACGACAATTGTGCAATAGGAATCTCCGTAAGACGGGGTCTTTCTGTTGGCTGATGGACAAGAGACGGAAAGAGAGTGAGACATCACGTTCCATCCCCTCACCCCTGCCTTCGATTAATCCAAATGCAGCATGATGAGCTGCAACTTTTGGATTGCATTTCACTGTGAGCGACCCCTCCTTCCTATCAGCAACAAATTCAAAACACTGAGGAGCACTTTGGAGGGTCGAAAAGTACTCTCGACTTGCCATTATTTCAGACGTACGAACCCATTCTTTTCTTTCATCATCGTAAATCCAGCGTTCTTCCGGGCGAGGGGGGATGGTGCGCTGACAGCGTCCGAAGAAGACATTACCAGGTTGTTGGATTGACATCCAAGTGGAATCGAGCTTAAGGTCATACTTGACACCTTGTTCAGCAGCGTGTTTTAAGAATGGTGCAGCGCATAAATGATTATATCGCCTCACCGTTTGTTGAACCTTGGCACCACGGTGGACATTCAAAGCTACCACTTTTTTGGAACCTGACTCATCATCTCGTGAACAGAGGTCGTCGATATCCGTAGTCGAGAGACCATTCATCTTGATCAAAACCGCTGAGTCATCTTCCTTCGGAGCTTCAACAGAGAAATTGGTCTTGAGCGCAAGACACTTCATGTGCTTAAGCTCAAGAGTACTGTGCGTTGCCACTTTCACGTTCTGCAGTTCTTCCTTCAACGCATCACACGGTTGCCATTCCCACGGAAGAGTGGCCAAGATGGAAGAAATATCGCCATAACATGAGGAAGATGATATGATACATGAGTCTGGCCCATTGCGTGACACATCGGGTTTGATCAAGAAATATAGCTCTGGTGAGCTATCCGTCTCCTTCCTAATCCAGCATGCGTTTTGGTTGAATGTGTGCAAGCAACCAACACGAATGTAGGTACCGCCCACATTGACATCACTATCATCCATCCTACCGTCGTCAATGATGAGTTCTTTGGGCCAAACCTTCCAATTATCGGCGTAATGCCACCGCCTCGATTCACCTCTTGCTTTTGCAGCTTTGAAATGAGCCTTTTGCGGCCCTTTTGAATTTGCCACCATTGCTTCTGCGGCGATATCAGTCAGGCCAACTTGTTTGCGAAAGCTTTGAGTTGAGCCGCTGCCAACAATAGATAAAGAGCCTTCAGTGTCGGGAGCCTTTGCGATCCAAGTCATCTCCGATTCTCCTTGGCACAGCCTCGTCCTAGCGCAAGGCTGGATTGGACCATAACACATTGGCTTTTTCTTTGCAGGAAAGAACGAAGTGAGCTCTCCCTGCACACCAATAACAGCCGCAGCGCCTTCACTTTTTCTTTCCAATTCTCCAATCGTGAACTTAAATTCACCAATTGTTTCGCCAATCCTTCCTTCTCTTGCGTAATATAGAGCGATCCACTTCCGCCTGTCGCGTTTGATCCGGTGCAGACTAAACATGTAGTCAGATAGACCCGCAACGCGATATTTGTCTTTGTTGATTGCTGCGATCTCATTTACACCGTCTCGACCAAGGATCAAGTTAGCAGGCATGATGCTTCTGAGCTTTATTTCAAACTCCTCCTGAGAATGAACTTCATTACTAAGAATGTATTCGGTGATAGTATGACTGTCTACCTGATACCCCTGCTTTACATGTACGCAATCACGACAAACTGACATAGAGCACTCGCGACAACGCAAGAACATTTCACTCGAGGATGTCTTCCCGCTTGTTTCACAAGTACACCAAATTGAGCTTTCGACAGCCTGTTTCGATAAAGCGGCTAGTTCCTTAAATAAAGCCTCTGTATCGGTTGTTTCTCCTACAAACTTTGACGTGCAAGCAGATTTTAATTGAGCCTGCGGCTTTGTTTCATTGACGTCCTTCAAAGTTTTCTCGATGTCACTATTGGAAGAGTCGATGTGCTCTCGACGAAGTTGTTTGCACATGATACCGGCAAGGATCGTTGCATTCACAACAGGGAGACTCATCGCATTTCCTGCCAGATCACCGAGCTGCACTTCGGTCTCGTTTCCAAGCTGCAGACGGAATAAGGGTATGCCTTGCAACAAGAGTTTTTCGCAACCTAATAACGTGCGGCCTGCATTTGGTATGAAAGGGTCGCCACCCGGCGTGATACAGCTAGCAATACCAGCTTTTGCTTGGCGGTGCTTCTCCCTACTGCAATTTTGGGATATATTCCACACGAAACTCGAGTGGTTGCTATCATGGCATTCAGCATCACGAGCAGAAGATGCATGTAGAACTGAAAGTATTCGTCATGCATCCATTGACAAGAAATAAGTTACCATGATGATTTAAAGTATGCAAAATCCAATTCAATCGAGAACTTACCGTCCAACATATCTAATCGTCGCTGGGTATTGCATTTCATATATTCAAGCCAGTAGTGCCAAGGGACTTGCATCTCACCGAACGGGCCCCATTGAGTTTGCGGCCGAGCTCGATCCTCCATCCCAAGCTTTTGCCGGGCGATTTTATTGTGCTTTAGATTCGCGTTGCTAATTTTCTCATCCCAAAAGTCAGGCGCTTGATTGATGCTACGATTGGTGTTTCGTCCTGCAGGGCCATTCAATGCCTCACGGAATACTCGAATATTATCGTGGTCAACAGGAAGAATGAAGCTTTCCAGCGAATGGCGTACGTCTGACTCAAGATGTTTTACAATCGCGGCCCAGTAATCGCCAAGGTCGTCATCAAAGTTGCCATTATCTGGCTGCCAAACAAACATGTAAACTCCTACGGCATTTAAGATTCAAGAAAGAGTGTTAGTCAATGAATTGCAGCATCGGATGTGAGTGAAAAGTGCAATTAAATCGAAAACTTACGTTGACGCGTCTGGGGAAGACCAAACTTCTTTGTATCAACCGGCAAATACTTGGTGCAATACACAACATCGGACTCAAGCAAGAGGGTAGCAGTCTTTCTGTCAATTCCATTGTGTTTGATCAATTCGTCTAGAGTGCAGGACTTCTTCGATTTATTTGGCCATTTTATTCCAAAAGTCACTTCGCTTCCCTTCTTGGTATATCCACTAACAGTAGCTCCACAGCGGACGCCATATTCTGCAGGCACATTATCAACCACGATGTTTCCGTCCTTCCGAACGAATTCCAGGTGGCCGCTCTTTCCCTTGGACGCCCCATTGATTTTCTTGATCTTATCGTTCACTCCCACAGTTGCAAGGTTGATTCTTCCCGTGATGTATTCACTCATCTTCATCCAGGGTGCACCCTCTACGTTTTCGAAAATGGCATACTTTGGTTTCTCTTTGAATAATAGCTCGCACGCCGCAAGAAATGTCTCCCCGGAGCATCCCATATCCTCGATATCAAGTCGTTTAGTTGATCGTAACATGGAAAAGTTCTTACAACTTGTACCTGCAACAAACAGATTGGAGGAAGGCAGTGGCTCCGGTCGTCCGTAACAGTCTTTTGGAGGGTCGTCACATAATTTCACAATGTCTGTAGAAGAGAATGAAAATGGTGAAGGATCAGAGAATATGGCAAGTTTCTACCGCACTAAATTTGCACAGGAAAAAGCACTTACCAGGATACAAGACTGAATCGAAATTCCGAGCAAGATAGGCTTGCTTAAATGGCTCCTTTTCGCAAGAAAACACGTGGTTGTGCTTGAAAATATCACCGAGTCCCCTCTTCTCTAACTGCTCCTGAACAAGAGTCAAAGCTAATGCTGGGGCATCCGTACCACTACAAGCAGTTCCAAGTAAAAGAGGATTGTCCTTACTTCCCAAAGTGCTATGCTTTCCATCATACTCAAGTGCCTTACAGAGCAAAGAAAGAGATTTGTCAAGCTGCTCTCCAACAATTCCATCAATGATATCATCTGTTGCCTCCATTCCACATGGGTCGAGAAATTCATTCACCTTTTTAATTTCATCAAGAGATAGCGTCCAATTTAGTGGAGTTGTCTGCGGTTTGAAACCCTCTGCCATTGTTTTCTTCTTTTCTCCATCTTTTCCCTTTGCTGCTGGTTTCTTGTTGTTGCTCTTCTCTTTTGCCGCTGGCTTCTTTGCCTTTGGCTTCTTTCCATAGTCATAGTCATCATCATCATCATCATCGGAAGAATCAATGTCGACGTCTATCTCTTCCTCTTCTTCGGATTCTGATCCGAGTTCAAAGGCATCGCTGTCACTATCATCCGCCTTCTTTTTCTTGCCTGCCTTTTTGCCTCCCTTCGTCCCATTTTTGGTAACATTTGCCCTCTTATTGTTGGACCTGTTCTTCTTTGGTCTCTCCAACGGCTCCTCTTCCTCCTCCTCAGACTCATCATCAAGCATGATATCATCATCGTCAAACTGTGCATAATTGATCTTCTTCTTTGCACTCCGTCTTGGCATCCTTCCACCTGTGAGGATTTCGGCAGGTTCCTCTTTTTCCTTCTTTTTCTTGGCGGCAGCAGCCATAACACGGGGCTTCTTGGCAACTTTCCTCATTGCTGCATGTTTTTCCTCGTGATTATTATCATCACTACTATCCCCCATGGCTACATCATCATCATCATCATGATCACTCTCATGATCATTTCTCTTGCCCTTTTTCCTCTTGCCCACAGCACCCACAGTGACAAATTTACTCAATTCCGCCTCGGTCATTTCTTCCCCATCACCATCTTCATATCTAATAGAATAAAACTTGGTTTTACTATCATAGGCAATGACTTTTCCAGAGAATAAGCGATTGGTACCGTCCACTTCATCCATGAATATTTTGAAGAGGGGAGTGCTGATTGGATATTTGGGGTTGCTTCCATTCTGTTTGGATGCTGTGGCGGCCTTTTTCTTTGGAGAAGTAGCTTCATTATTTTTGTGTGTATCATCGATGGCAGCCCTCTTGGCAGCCGCTGACGGTGCCCTTCGAGAGGTTCTACGGGTACCATTCTTTTCATCGGCAGCCTTCTTGGCAGGTGATTTTTTTAGACCCCGCCTTATCGTCTTTGGCAGGCATATCCGATGGCAGAATTGGTGAGCTAGTGCCAAAACTGCTATCGTCGCCGTATGGGGGCGGACGTGATGCTAGCATGATTAGATGAAGGTCACCTACTATCTTCAAGAGGCTCCTCAACTTATGTTTCATGAACCGATGCAAAGCAATGCTGAAAATGCTCTTTGGCGCCAAAAATCTTTCACCATGAACAAGGGCAGTGCACCAAAGATCCACCAGCCACTATCCGCCCTACACTCAACAAAGCAACACTCGCAATGCCAGCATCAAGAAAGAAGGCCAAAGGCAAAGCCCGCAAGGCCGCAAAGGCCCAACAGCAACAACAAGCCGCAGCAGCAGCCTCCTCTCAACGGGGAGCCCTCCACTCGCAACTTCAACCACAACAACACCTCGGCGGCGGTGGTGGCGGCACTACCAACAACACTCGAACCAAAAAATGCCAACACGGCTTTGGCACAGAAGCCTTCTCCGGATGGCGCATCTGCGACTCCTTCATGGGACCATTCATGGACGCATTCAACGCCAGTGGTCGCCACGATGATCAAGACTTACGAGCCGCCATGGACGCCACGTACGAAAAATTCACGGAGGTATGGAAAGACGCCGCCAAATTGAAATGGGTCATTTCGTGCTTTGTCGCCAATGGAACGCGGTACATCCTCGATGGGACGGGGGAGGGGGGAGAAGATGAGTATGCTGTTAAGGATTATGCGATTATTGCCTATTATTTGGAGGAGTATGTCAATGTTACCATTAAGAAAACGCAGGATAGAATGGATTGGAAGAAGATTTGTGAGTTGCAGGTGGGCAACCAGCCGGAGGAACATGAGTTGGTCAAGTTTTATCATAGGAGGAATCCTTGTAAGTGTTTGGAGAAGTTATATAGGGAGGGAGAGAAGGACAAGGCTATGAGAGAGAAGGAGGAGAAAAAGTTATTGGAGGAGAATCCGGAGGAAGAGGAGGATAATGATATGGAGGAGGAAGAAACTGATAATATTGATATGGATGAGGAAGAAACTGATCAGTTGGGGTTGAATAGAGGCCATTATGAAAAAATGTTTAATAGGAATGAACAGGGGGTGGAATATTGGAAATCTGTGGGGGGTCATCCATGGGATATTCAGGGAGGAACAACAGAAATTTCACCAACTTCACCGTCATTGAATTAAAATGATGGTCAGATGGCAGAAGGGGTGATTTGATTAGGGATATAAGATATGAGGATGAGAAGTAGTTGATTGAGGACAGTTTTGGTAACTGTTCACATGGACTTATTAACATTAAGATTGGTCTTTAGAAAACATTTATACATATTTCAATTTTCAACATAGAATGATGTTTTCCACCGTCAACAAAGGCAATTAACTGATATCAATGAGCATTGAATCATTATTCACACTCAACCATGGACTCTCATTGCCTGCATATTATTCAATCGTCGAAACATTGCCCCTGAAATAGTAGTCTGCACATTCTCCCTCCTCACAGCAGCAGATGCCCCATAAAAAGCCTCCTTCATCCTCAAATGACTCATCACATACAGCACCCTCGTAGGATCCGGCGGTGGAGTCAATTCACTGGCCAATATGCCAAACTTCTCTTTGCACAGTTCATTCCATAGTTCATTCGAGTTGGCGAGTCTGTTCCAAGAGCGGCAGGTTGAGGAGGCGCGAGAGAGGGTGATTGCGTCCATGTAGGAGAGGATGTGCGGCACGATGTCGGATACGAGTGCTGGTTCGTCATTACTGCAAGAAGGTGGCAGCAGTAATAATGGAGTCGGCCGTTGTTGCTTGTGGTGAAGTGAGCATATTAGTTGTGGCCGAGGAACGTATGGCACTAGCGCTAGAGTAGTTTCTTTACTGTGATGCTTGGATGATGAGCTGTCACGTCTTCGTTCGACACTGTTTGTTTCGCCATCGTGATGATGATTGTTTGTAGACGATTTAGTCATCTTTGTTGATTCTTGTGGGTTTTCGTTGCTCTTGAGCTTAAGATGCCGAAGAATTTTACCAGAACTTTGTGATGTATTCTTTCTTTTTATGCAGCCTGTAGTCAGCAAGGCACCTTCTTTTCTCTATCCGTCAATGAAACCGGCCAAACTTTAGTGGAAGCACAGCAGTAACGTGAAGGAGAGAAGCGATAGCAACGACGGAAGTGCCAATGAATGATGTGCTGTTACTTATTCAGCTTTGTGCTTCGTGCGTCAAAGAAGATTGGCTTCAATTCAAAAATGGGAATTTTGTTCTGATTGGCTGCACATGTCGTACTGTCGTACCAAGACTCAGCCGAGCTATGTATTAAGAAAATACGTAAGTAAGTAAGTAAGAAACCTGATTGATTTCATTTCAATCATGTCTTGGGTAGATATGCTTGCTAACATTTCATACGGCCAACAAAACTCACAACACAACGTATTAGCAATGGTATCGAAGAAAAAGAGCAGGGGAAAGGCAAGGAGGGCGGCCAAAGTAGCCAAAGCAGCGGCTGATGAAGAGGTGCAACAATCAGATGAGCCTGAACATGAATCACCGCCGCAGCTGCAACTCAAAACCGAAGAGGAGGAAGATGAAGAAGAAGACCATTATGAAGACCATGACGAAGATAACGATCATGATGAAGAAGAAGATCATGATGATTCATTGCAGATTCGGAAGATTACGCCAACTGTTACAATAGACGAAGCAACAGGGGGAACATGTCTTTCATTCTGTCTTGCGATAGTAAACGGTCGATTGACACCTATCAGGAAGAAGTCTGAGCAGCGACTGACAGTGGAAGAACAGAGGACGCTGACCCACGAGAAGAGGGAAGACCTCGCCGTGAAGTGTGAGCATGGCTGCCATTTACCTGGCGACGGCGAGAGTATCTGCCAAGAGTTCTTGAAAACATTTGAAGCTGCATGCGTGGCAAGTCATGATGCTGGTGAGACTGAGTGGAAGGGTTGCTTCGATGCAGGTGTCCATGCAACTTCTGCCAATTATGATGAGGTGTGGATGGATGTTAAAAGGATGGAGTGGGTCACGTCATTCTATTTTCGCAGAGGCGCGAGGCATATTCTTGAGGAAAGAAATGGTAGCATCCATCCCTATGCTTCCTTCGCATTTTTCTTTCAGCAGTACGTCGCAACGCACTTGCTCAAGACTCAAGCTGAAATTCACTGGCCGACATTGAGAAATTTGCTTAGCTGCGATGATCTCGCAATTATACGCTTCTTCAAGGATCGAATTCCCTGTTCCTGTTTAAATGAGAAGTACGAAGAAGCCAAATCCAGCCTCGTAGAGTTTGGAGAGGAGGAGGAGGAGGAGGAGGATGATGATGAGGAGGAAACGGTGGATGCTGAGATCGAATTGAATTATTCAGCCATACAACAAGAGCTGAAGAGCCTTGCAATGGATGGAGAAGAGATGGCGCTAGTAGAGTCAACATTCGAAACAGACATGTTTTCTCAATATGCGCTACCCGATTGTTACGTGCCTCATATGCAAATTGACGTGACGGGTGAAACCCGGGTAACCGAATGTGTGCATAAGAAATTATTGCCGTCGATTCCTCTCACTTCTCACGAATTAACACTCACTGCTCAGTTCCTCAAGAAATTCTCTTGTGAATACAATGCTCCGAGTGGAGTCCTCAACTACAACATTCGAGCAGCCTATCATGCCACGAGGGAGGAGTATGCTGATGCGTGGAGCAGTGCTGCCGTTATGGAGTGTGTGTCAGTCTGCTTCTTGAATGAGGGAACAGAATATTTGCTCGAGGGAAACAACAAGGCTGCTAGTCACTATGCTTCCCTTGCCTACTGCTTTGAGCAGCACATCACTTGCAATCTACGCAAAGAACGCCTCACAATGAGTTGGGCCAAGATGAATGAGCTGTATTTCGACCCAGACGAGCACACGCTTGTTAGCTTCTTCAAGAAGCGCATATCATGCTCATGCTTAGATTCAAAGTACAAAGAAGTCAAATCTTTGAAGAAGCTTGGCATATGCTACAACTTCAACTGCCCTCACCCCGGTCGAAAGGTGGAACGCAGGCTCACAAAGTGCTGCTCTGTATGCCGCCGAGTAAACTATTGTTCTCGTGAGTGTCAAGTGGAAAACTGGAACGTTCATAGGCTACATTGCCCCAGATACGTTCACAGAGACTCAAACCGCTTATCATCAACTTAGTTCTAAGGCGATAGCACTACCAACTTCAGTAAAGATTTGATTATAGCTTAAACTAAGTATCCAACATATATATATTAATTCACAAGCACACAAAGACATTTTCATTAAGATAGCTCGTCTTCTTCTTCGTGTGCGCTCGTGTTGCAACAATTCAATAATTTCAAACAATAGAGAGATCCTAAGCACAATGTGCCAAATTTCCTCCACCCCCTTCATTATTATTACCGGATGGTGGTGATGATTTCCCTCCCGATGGTTGTGGTTGTTGTTGTTGGGGTTGTTGGAGTGGTGATGATTCGGGTGATGGTCGAGAGGAAAAGGAGGTTTGAGGCGGTTGTGGTTGTTGAGATGGGAGAGGTTGTTGAGGCATGGTATTCATTGACATGTTGTTGTTGCCACCCATTTGAGTAGTAGCGGTTGGAAACTGCTGATGATACGATGTCTGCTGCTGCTGCTGCTGCTGCATGGCAATGGGTTGTTGTTGTTGTTGTTGTTGTTGATGATGATGATTGTGAGGAGGTTGGTATACCATTGCTGCAGGAGCCATTTGGTAATACACGGGAGGTTGCTGATGCGTATTGGGTGGCATGGTTGCTGCTGCCGGTGGCGGAACTTGCTGTTGTTGTTGTTGCTGCTGTTGCTGTCCACCATTGAAAGTTCCATCGCCATTAGCATTCTGCGATGACTCGGATGGAGGTCCGGTAGCGGCTCCAGCACCAGCTCCACCAGTGTTACTCTCCCCTCCTTGAGCAAAGGGAGCAGCAGCAACTCCAGGAGACTGTATTTGCACCTGTTGCGGCTGATGAGGAGGTGGTGGTGGTGGAGGAGCCATCATCATGGGCATCCATGGTTGCTGCTGCTGCTGCTGCTGTCCACCACCATATTGCTGTTGCTGCTGCCCACCAACAACACCAGGAGCAGAACCAGTCGTATGAGCCCCCCCATACCCCGCAGCAATCTGCCCCACAGCATTCTGAGGCACCATCATTGGTACCATCATCATGACTTGTTCTGGTTTTTGTGGATAATACGAATTATGATGATTCATACCACCACCACCATAATGACCACTAACACCACCCATTTTGTCACCATACATTCCTCCCCCACCACCACCATTTCCACCAGGCATGCTCCCCACAGTCTTGTAATGAGCCACCATCTTCCTCAACTGTTCAATCTCCTTGCGCATCTCACAATTGGTACGTCGAATAACGAAGAGTTCATCATTGCGTCGTCGGCGTATGGCTCGGAAGCGTGTTAGTTGGGAGATGGTACGACTGATTAGATCTACGCGGTTGGAGGGATTGAATGTCATGGTGGAGGTGGAGGTTGGGGGTGAGTTGATGGAAGATGATCCATCGGACTTGTACTTTTTGAGTTCTTGGTGGTTGTGGTCAGCCTCTGCATCCAATGAGACATTATTACCACCATTATCATTGGCACCACCAATAGCCATCCCTCCCCCAGCAGCACTAGGATTGGGCAAGTTATCCTCCCCCGTCAAACTGTTCATGCCGCCATGATTAGTATGATCCTCCTCCACAAAATCCGTATTCTCAATATCCCTCACAACCTTGGCCAACGCATTAAATTGCGAATTGGTATCGAGCCTCCGTTGCTTCTCTCGATCTCGCTTGCGTTGAATGCGACATTGCTTCTTGTCGTCCCCTCCTTGGTTATTGGAATCGGTAGTGGTGGACATGTTGTTGGGATGGGCAGTGGGGGCGGAGATGGAGCTGTGGGAGGATTCATTGAGTGCCGCTGCTGAGGAGGTGGAGGAGTAATTGTTGGCGGCTTTGACTACGGCTGCTAGCTTTTGATCGTCCAAGGTAGCAGCTGTGGTGGTGGTGACTGCATGATTATTTCCCACCGCTGCTGCTGCCGGAACTACCGGATGAGCGCCGCCGTCATGACCATGATGGTGGTGTTGATGATCATCAGTGGAAGGAAGTGTATGAATTAAATTATCGGCCTCTAGTGAGTCGAGAACGCCCATCCAATCGTAGTCGGCATGGGTTATGTTCAGTTGATGATGATGATGATTATGTTCTTCACCGCTCATGATGGAATAGATATGTGTTCCTCAGTGAAGAGAAGGAATGAAAATTAAAAATTCGTCGTTAATGCCCCCCGATCGAGTGAACAGCGGGCCCCTCTCTTGACGCCTGCACTGTATATATGCCAATTTATTATCAAGCAATATAGGGTTGCTGCTCTCCTTCAATACAACTTGAGGAAGGAGGGCTGCATTAATGTAACTTTTTGCGTGGAAGTGAAGTGTTTACATCACGTGTTCAGGCGGTGTGAGATCTTGTAAACGTCTGTATGGTCTGGTACCAACCACACATACTTGTAGATAACGAATAATGATGGCAAAGAAAGATTTTATGGGAGCACGAGCCAACGAAACAATGCTTGAGAAAACGGACTCAATTACATCTTGTGTCTCTTTGGTCGTCTATTGTATGTATCTTGGGAAATGATCCTCAACGTCCCACTAAGTATAGTAGAGCCACTACAGAGAGAGAGAGAGAAGAAGTTGTAATAGTACATGAACATACAATACCAGTCTAAACTAAAACTAATCTCATTTTCACCTCTCATCTTGGTCTTGGCGTGCTTCGATCTTAATCTCGATGAATACTGGGCCAGTCAGGTCGCCCATTGAAGCTGACTGGACTAGAGCTGAGTAATTCCCTAGTCACTACGCGTGCTGGATTAAATTCACCTCATCTTTCACATCCAACAGGACACTGCTCTCAACGGTCACCAACCGATGCAGTGGCCCCAACCAAGTATTCAGACCTCTACTAAAACACCCTTGCTAACTCCCTCTGGCTTGGTTCCATTCAAACTAACAACCGGGGAGGAGCTCCGAATAGGGAGCAAAAAAGTCACCTCATCAAAACCAAAACGGGACAGACTCGCTTGTATGTATGATGTAACACTAGAATGTCTAACACACATTACAAAAACACAAAGATTTCACAACACGTATGTACCAACCAGCCTCTCTAGGGCTTGATTCACAGGGCCAGATGATAGTGATAGGATGTGCGATGGTAGCCAACATTAGCAGGGTACGTGAGGGATTAGCGATGTGACTCGACTAGAACTAAAAACTGTGTAGAGGTATGTAGCGTAGGAATTAGTATGCTAACATTCAACTTCAAGTGGACTTGAAGAGGATCAAGAAAGATCAAGAAGGAAGCCACAAGAAAGAATGACCCTTGGAGGTAGGGTACTGCATGCAGGAAATGAATGGATTTATTTGTGAAGAAGAAGATGATGAATTGATATTTCATAAGCAGTCTACTACGAGAGCAAACTCACTCTATTGTCGCACGCTTAGCATACACATAACAATACTTAGTCTTTCTCAACCCTTTCCCGAACAATCAAGTGAGTCAGCATATCGGAAATAATCGGTCTATATTTTATACTCACTTTATAGCAGCATGTTGCATATCAACAACATCAAGCTCGAGCATAGCACACAATTCCAAAAGCACAAGCGTTGAATGAACTCAAACTACCTACAATATCAACATGAAAGTCTTTCATCTTCTATTCCTTTTCACCATCGCTGCATCCCAGGTTGCACTCGCAAAGTCGGATGATGCGCTCAACAAGGATCAGCCTTTGTTGAGGAAGTCGGACGGCACCGACACGGACAGGGAACTGTGAGTAGCCGTATCTTCTGCATTACGTCATGCATTATTTCACTCAACAACTAACATTAAGCTTTCGTTGCTCGCATACTCACATAGGTACTGGAAGAGGAGAAAGTTGGGTTCCTCCTCCTCCGACGACAACTCCACTACGCCTTCGAGCAAGTCCTCCAAGTCCAAGTCTCACAAGTCTTCCACGCATTTGAGCAAGTCCTCCAAGTCCAAGTCTCACAAGGCTTCCACTTCCTCAGCCGAGTCCGAGTCTCACGATTCTTCCACTTCCTCCGCTGACTCCATTTCTTCCGAGTCTTCCACTTCCTCCGCTGACTCCACTTCCTCCTCCTCCTCTTCCACTACGACTACGCCTTTGAGCAAGTCCTCCAAGTCTAAGTCCTCCAAGTCCAAGTCTTCCAAGTCTAAATCTCACAAGTCTTCCTCCACTACGCCTTTGAGCAAGTCCTCTAAGTCGTCTCGTAACAGCAAAGCGGGCAGCCGTCGCCTTCGTGGACTCGGCTATTTAGGAGGTGCAGAGCTCGAAGAGATTGAAGGAGAAGAAGATATGTAATGATTAAGAATTGAGTGGTGAAACTACTGTTGAACCTTGAGACGATTGATCTCTCTAATATGTGTGATTTGATGAACCTAATGCTGCCTTGCTGTACTACACCATGTATAAAATAAAGTACAAAATTCTGTAGCCGTCGCTCATCTTCGTGGACTTCCACTTCCCTATTTGGGAGGTGTGACTTCGAAATGATCGAAGAAGAAGGAGACAATGATTAAGAATTGAGTGATGAAGTTACTATGGATCCTTGTGATGATGCATCTATCTACTGCTACTGTGTACATGATTGAATCAAACTGTTGCCTGCTACAACCACATATCAACAGATTATTTGCTCTCACACTCTCACTATGTGCACTCGTGTCTATACAACACTTATCTTTAACTTTAAGCTGTCCCTACAACAACTTACAATGACTTGCTCGTTATTCTCTTCCATATTTATTTACATTCCAAGATATCGAATATCAAGTACTATCATCTATCACACTAGCGAGTGTTTAGGCACGGAGATTTCCATTACGAGCTTCCTCAGGAGCGGCCCCATCAGCAGCAGCAGCTAGGGAATCAGCATCGGCAGCATTGTTGGCAACAAGAGAGTCCATGACCAACTCGCGACTTCCGTGGGGGTAGAGATCATCCTTCATATCGTCACGCTGGAGCAACATATCGTGACAAAGCTTGTCAAAGGAGGAGGCACTGATCATGTGGCACTGACGATCCACCTGCCATGTGATCGGAGCGTACTGAGAGCACATTTCGTTGTTACGGGAGGTTCCTGTGGTGGATCCAGTGTAGTAGTGAATATCAGTTCCCAGTTTCCTCTTCTTATCGATGATCATACCACGCATCATATCGGGGTAGAAATACTGCTCGTCGTTCACCACGGTGAAGACTTGGCCGTGAACACCAACGTTGCTGGCAATGTTCTGAGGATCCACGGCAATAGCCACAAATTGTTCCATAGAGAGGTTGCAGAACACTCCATCGTAGAAGGGAGTCTGGTACTGGTTGACAGTGCCACAATCTCCTACGGAGGAGTGGGGCCAGTGAACTTCGTAGGTCTCTCCGACTTCCATGTTGGTACAGTACTTCCAGTCATATGGCTTGGTGAACTTCTCGTCCTTCTCATCGTAGTGGTGGCAGTGAAATCCACCGCGGACCTTCTCTCCAGCGGCAGCAAGGCCACGGTTGGCCCACTCGGGACGATCAGCAGTGCCGTGGGGTCCTTTACCGTTCTCGTCGTACTGACCATATGAGTAGTGCTCAGTTCCAAGATGCCAGTGCACGTTGACAGGGCACATGTCTCCTTGAAAGTAAGAATCGGTGTGGGGCTTCAAGGTACCAACGTCCAGACCACCAACATATCCCTTCGTAACGTTTCCACCAGCCTGGGGAGTAGGAACTTCCAAGTCAGCGCAGAGCTTGTTCGCTACTGCGAGCTGAGCTCCGGCACACACGTTGTCCTTGTAGTCCAGGAAGATGGAGTTCTCCTTGAGCGCAACGAAGTCGGTTGCCGATGGGGCAGCAGCGACGGTATCAGCAGCTGGAACAGCAGGGCTGGCAGGAGCAGCGTTGTTCTCCTTCACAGCAAGACCAATGGTGGAGGCGAGAAGAGCTACGGTGGAAAGGCCAAGCACACCGACGGCGGCCTTGAGAGTTCCAGTGTTATCTTTTTGGGAAGGTGGGCACATTTGATGTTGTGATAATGTTGCTATTGTAATGATGAGGTGTTAGAGGAAAAGCTGTCTCTAGTGATCGCAGTACTTCTTTAGACGCTCATGGCATGGTCAGGTGAATGAGTGAATGTTGTGGTCAGGAGAGGGAGGTGATCGTACTTGCCGAACTATTGTACGTCAGTAGTCAGTAGTCAGAAGCGAAACTTCCCATCATTTGACAAAAACCGACTCAATTTCGTCTTGTGTTTCTATGCATTAGATGGAATGGATTCTCCTGAGATGAAATCTGGATTTATCTGTGCTGCATGATGTTCGAGGAGCTTCTTCATACCTTCTTGGTATCTCTACAAGATGAATCAAGAGTGTACATTCATTCCAACATCGTACTCTTGCATCATCTTGTAAAACCAACAGAACAAGTTGCAAGATGAGGCTGGGTGTAGCTCTCTACACAGTACGACTATAATTCGACTTTTCAAGGAACGATGAAACAATGTAGACTTTTAGCGGAAGAAGAAATAGTAGCAGCATGTTGCATATCAACAACGTCAAGCTCGTGAATGAGCACACAATTCTACCCGAGCGTTGAATGAACTCAAACTACCTACAACATGAAAGTCTTTCATTTTCTATTCCTTTTCACCATCGTTGTGTCCCAGGTTGCACTCGCGAAGTCGGATGATACGCTCAACAAGGATACAGCTTTGTTAAAGGAATCGGAGGACGCGGAGAGGGAACTGTGAGTAGCCGTATCTTCTGCATTACGTCATGCATTATATCACTCATCAACTCACGCTATACTTTCGCTGCTCGCATACTCACACAGGCACAGGAAGAAGAGGAGGTCTTCTTCCTCATCCTCGTCCTCTTCCTCTTCCTCCTCGAGTTCCAAGTCCTCCAAGTCAAAGTCCCACAAGTCTTGTAAAAGCTATACTTCTTCTTCGTCTTCCAGTTCATCCAAGTCGAGTAAAAGTTGCTGGACCTCGTCCACCAGCAGTAGCAGCGATGATCATAAGAAGCATAAGAAACGCCATGGTCGTGGTCGCCGTAGCAGTCGCTCGGGAGGCCGTCGTCTTCGTGGACTTCGCTACTTGGTAGATGAGGGTGAGAAGCTCGAAATGATTGAAGAAGATATGGTAGTGGTCAAGAATTGAGTGATGAAACTACTATTGAACCTTGAGACGATACATCTCTCTACTGTGTATGACTTTGATGAACCTGTTGCTACCTGCCTGCCTTGCTGTACTTGAATTGAGATTGAGTGTAATAAAATAAAGTACAGTTCTGTTTGACAAGATAACATACGTGAAGTGTAACTGGTGTCTTCTTACAAAAAATTAATACACGCTACACAACAACCTCTTCCCCTCCCGATCGTAAAGCTATTATTCTCTATGATCCATTGGTTCCGAGGTATAGAGATAGTGTGAATGAGTTCTAATTCATCCACACCAAATATGCCGCCCAACCAAATAATATAGTCAATTTCGTTCGTTTTGATGCTACACCCGACCTATTGTGATGTTGGATGATGCGGCGGTTAAATAAGTAGTGTAAGTCTGCCAAGCGTAGCTAAATACATGTCATCCTCTTCCCCATGCTATTGAGGAAGGAGGAACAACACAACACACCCATGCATGTTGGTTATTTATACGTATGGGAATCCGTGTCCAGAGATAACAGTCTGAGTAGCAATTCCACCAATAGCACACATGGCCAATCGTCCGTGAAGAATTTCCTTCATTTCCATATCCTTCATCTTGGCAGCATCCTTAGGTCCCTGATATCCGAATCCGAAGTCTCCGGCATCTCTCTCTCCCTTCATTGTGGCCTGGATGGCAGGGATGGTAATAACGGCATCGAACAATCCGATGAACAAAAGGAGTTGGTGCATGGGGCCCTCCAAAAGAATGTTGTGGGCATCGACCGTCTTGGGGATGGCCTCGAAACTGTAGGCATCTCCGGGGATACGGACAAAGTCGGTGGCGATGAATCCGACGACGGCGAGCATGGCGGTACGGCCGTGACGGAGCTCGGCTTCACGGAAGAAGGGTACGAAGGGGCTGTAGGTTTCGGAGAGGCCGAGGGGGTCGAATTTGAAATTTCCTCCCTTGAAGTCTTGTCCACCGACTATTGTTTAGTTTTGGTTGTTAATTTGATGATGTCAAAGAGAGAGAGAAGAAGCAACAACGATGTTGAATTAATTAATTTGATGCACAACTTGAACTTTGCCAAAAATTGGTCCCAAAATCTGAAACTCACTGTAGCTATCCCAAACATCATTCAATTGAGTGGCACTCTTGGTGTTAACGGGAGCAGGGGCAAAGGCAGAAGCCGATGCGGCGAGGGCGAGGGTGGCGAAAGCGGTCTTCATGGTGACTAATTAAGGGCGGAAAATTAGCTTGGTGGGAGGTGAGAGGCGAGAGGGCCGAAGCGAGGGATGGACACGCACGCAAGGTCCCAATTAATTTTGGTAAATATACACCCTGTGAATGGATTGAGATCGGAACGTATTACTCTTCATCTGAAATAAAGGCTTGTTATCCACTGTATCAAACTTCAACACCCATATCTTGCAAAATTTAACAATAGGGGTACAATTCACCCTCCAAGTTGAAGGAAAATCTAAGATTTGACTCGACCCGCCAACCAGCTGATCATCTTCATCAACGACCGCCGCCTACACTCAAAGATAGCCACCATGAAGACCGCCTTTGCCACCCTCGCCCTCGTCGCATCGGCTTCTGCCTTTGCCCCTGCTCCCGTTAACACCAAGAGCACTCAGCTTTCTGAGTTCGCCAATGGTTTGGTTGGTGGAGAGGGACCTGAGCCCATGTTCTCTGGATCCAAGAATTTCGATCCTGCTGGCTTCTCGGAGGTGCGTTTTTATATGATGATATTATTGCAGCGATTGAGGCTATGGCTCTTTTTATTCGCTGATATTAATATGTTTATATGTCCGCTATATCATCATTTTGACTCACATTTACTTACACCCATTATCGCCAACAGAGGGCACCCGAATGGATGAACTGGTTCCGTGAAGCCGAGCTCAAACACGGCCGTCAAGCCATGCTCGCCACCGTCGGAATCGTCGTTCCCGAATTCGTTCGCATCCCAGGACCTCAATTCTCCTTCGAGGCCGTCCCCAACGTCCTTGACGCTCACGATGCCTTGATCGACTCATCAATGAAGCAAATTTTACTTTTCATTTCTTTCGCTGAGGCCATGTCCATGGCTGCTTTGAGTAATATGAACGAGTATGATAGACAGCCTGGAGATTGGGGATTTGATCCCATTGGTTTGTACCCCACTGATCCTGAGAAGAGGAAGGCGATTCAGTTGAAGGAGTTGAAGAATGGACGTTTGGCCATGGTTGCTATTGGAGGTATGGTTGCCGGAGCTTCCATCACTGGACACGGATTCCCTTACCTATAAATCAATTATTTGGTTCTGTGAGTAAGTTTCATGTCGTATGAATCAATGCAGCATGGCCTACTCTGTCACATTATATCTCATTAATGGGGAATGGAAACTAGAAGTCCATTTTACCATGAACAACGAAGGAGAGCACCCAGTCAAATCTCATCCACTCGCACAACATGCACACTCACCTTCGAGTGCCCTACACCCCCTAATAACGCACGGATGCCATCGTATTTGAAGCAGTATAAACCGATATTGTGATGACATCCGACGTATGATACAACTGTTGTTGTTGTATTGAGCTTAACGAATTATTACACTGTAAACTGTGATTAGCATAGCATTTAAGATAGTGTGTCTTTTTCTCCCCGAAGTTTGTGATTCCTTGGCATGTGTACCTATGTACAGGCGTCTCATTTCTTAACTCGACCGCTGGCAGTGTGGAAGTGGTGGATTGCATTGCCTCGTCAGGAGATGTGCCTTTGTATGCTCCATGCCTTTCAACTAATGAATATCTTCAAAAACCTCCTTGCTGTCTCATGAACATCTCAAATAGAACATTGGGATCTATTCCCCCATGACCACCCATACCACCACGGCCACACCCAGCGTGCGGGTTATCGAGATCCTCAATATCGACACCACTATCGTACCTCGCCTTCTTCTCCGAGTCACTCAATACTTCGTAAGCATGATTAATTTCCCTGAAGGATGTTTCTGCCTTTGTCTTTTCCTCCTCCGAGCTATTCGCATGTCTATCAGGATGCCACTTAAGAGCAGATTTGCGATAACTCTTCTTAATCTCACTCTCTGTGGCATCACGCTCCACACCCAAAATCTTGTAAAAATCTTTTTGTTTCGATCGCTTCAATTGCACTTGCGCCTCCCTCATATTCCCCCTCATTTCTTTCATTTTATCCTCGTCCTCCTCTCTTTTCGGCAAGGTCTATAACAGTTTGATAATCGTTGATTGCGTTCTGACAATCAGCTTCCTCCCCAAGTATTAAATTGGTCCTCGCACGGCGCAAAATAGCCTTGACATATTCATCATCTATACGGATCGCGAATGTACAATCTTTGACCACATCTGCATGATTTCTCAAATTAGCATTACAGCAGGCACGATTGAAGAATACCCTGGCCTTGTACTGTCCTACACAACCAGTCAACAACAATGCCTCCGAGTATGTCTCGATAGCACTTTCGTAATTTCGACCCTTGTAATAAGCATCAGCCTCTGCCTTTTTCTTCGAGAGTACCTTCAACAACTTATGAAATACAAATGCGATCTTATTGTCAGGATCACCGGATAGAATTTGTTTCAGATGTTTCATGGCATCATCAATATTGCCCATCTGCTGCAATGCATAAGCTCGGTATAGAATTAGCTGTGAGTTATTGTGATGATGGCTGTTTGCTTCGAATGAGCGATGTAGAAGCGGCATACGCCTCCTCAAACCGACCCACCGCCAATAATGCTTGCGTCCTCTCCAATTGAATGGATTTCCAAGCCGAACAAGAGGCCATTACGACTGTAATTTGATTCAATGCCTGTTTGCCATCACGAAGATTTGGTAGTGGGAAGGGAGGAAAATCCCTAGCAGGGTCGGTTTTTGTCAAGAAGGGATCTTGCAAGCTCCAGCCGATCCTTTAATTTCTGGACATCATTTTTGAGTGATATTATTGTGGCATTGTTAGGGTCGTAAATTGCACACCTGTTGAGAGACATCAGAGCTTGGTCCAATTGTCCAAGAGACATTTGAGCCTTGGCTTTACGAAGATACGGCTTGAGAGATTGTGGATGAATTTTGATGGCTTCGTTGCAATCTGCGATTGCTTCGTCATATTGAAGAATCATTGTATATGCCGCTGCTCGGTTGTTGTAATAGGAAGCCAATATCTCAGGATCACAATTTTTGGAATTATTAGGATCATCATCATCGTTACCGCCGCCTTCCTGCTGTTCGTCTTTTGCAGCGTTGATAGCGAGGGTGTAGTGTGCAAGGGCCCCTCGATAATCCTTGGCCTTGTAAGATTCGTTTCCGTCTCGTTTATATTCTGTGTGGGTTGGAACATTATTCTCATAGTTGTCGCTTCCAGTAGTGTCCATCATATTTTATTATTTCTTGGTTATTCACTCTGTGAAGATTATTGTCGTTTGCTGCTGCTGCTGGGTGGGTACAATAGGTGTGAGGAGGTGTTTTCAATTCAAAAACACGAACAATGGTCTGAGGTCTGAGAGTGCTCTCTACATAAAGTATGTCGAAAAAATATATACATTGTAGCTCTACTCTTGGCTGAAGAATATCGGTGGCTAGGAAAATATCCCCATATCTACCCATATATACCCAATATCGGGCCCAATTGAGACCGATTGGGCAGTTTGAGTGTCGCCTCAAAACCTCAAACCTCAAACCCAACCGGTTTTCTGACAGAGCACAGCTCCACGTAAGTACAATATTATGTACCTACGTACGTACCTACCTATGTTTTTTTATTTTTTTAGCCGCGCGCCGCGGTTCACTTCTCTTGCAAAAGAGTGACCATCCAGCCGGCCCCTACAGGTAAAGTTGTTCTAATTAAAGCTTCGTGTTTTTGAGAAGTATTAGGATATAATTTTTATAAATATGATTAGCATTGCAATTTCCAAAAGACGATAACGTAGCTGTGAAACGAAACAGCTGCTTTCTCGCTAGCTATGTCGCACAAAATCTATCGTATGTGGGTAAAATAATCTAACGAAGTGACGCGAAGCGAGTTCAAGTGGTCCCACGATCGTCTGTTATGACCCCACATTAGAAGCGTTTATCATTATGACCCCGTTACGACATCATTCGGTCAGAACGCAATACCGGTTACGACATTCAAAATCTATCGTATGTGGGTAAAATAATCTAACGAAGTGACGCGTTGCTCAAAACACAAGCCAAAATCACAATATTGTACAATACGATCATAATAACAAAATACAATCTAAGATGACCATCACCTCTGAAGTTGTGGAAAGTAAGTTGGAAGACGAGTTCTTCGTCGATGAAGATGAGCCGGAGGAAGGGATTCAGACATCGGAAAAGGAGAGCGGCGATGCATCACTTCAGAAGAACAAGGGCAAGAAGGTTGCCAAAGGATATGTTGTGCCTAAGGGAGTTGCTGTGGAAGAGCTCAAGAACTACAGTGGTGAGTGCCGGGACAACGATGCTATTTTTTGTATCCATTATTATAATGTGGACAGTGTGCTCTCACCACCTCGCTATCCACCTGATGCTGATGGAAGGTCACAAAGATCTGAAAAATAAATGCCCGGATGATGTGCACAAGATGCTATCAGAAAAAGGGCTATTTTGACACATACGATAAGTTTTGTTCAATCAGTTTTTGACACTAAAACTACTAGGGGGGCGCTCGGCGTCGGGAAGTGGAAGGATCAACAATTCATTGCTGTCCTTGATCAATTCCGTGATGATTTTGCAGCAAAGGGAGTCAAGGTAGCCTTGTGCAAGCGTAAATCAGGCAGCGGTACTTATCGTTGGTTGGAGTTTATTGATGTTGAAGAGGTTGAGGGGGAGTATGTCCCACAGTTTGATGTGGCCAGCTTTTCAGGACAGATAATCAAGGTGAGTGAAGTGATGTGTTGTGCTCTAGCTATGCGTGTATCATGATGATGTATTAGTATTATATGCCTCTATCGGCCTCTATCACCCCCTTTACCTTACGAAGCATCCTACTCACTAACTTGGATTTGCTATAGACTGTCTATACAAAGATTGAATTCCCACACGGAGTAGCAGTGGAAGAATTGAAAGTGAGTGTGATTTATTTAGTCTCTTACATAATATTATGGTGTATTCATTCTAATTGTAGCTCACCAAATAACTTCCTGGCAACATAGCAATGGGGCGGTCGCAAGAAATTGAAGGAGAAGGTACCAATCTTTGTAGAGAGAATGCTTGAAAAGTATGACTTGTTTCAAGAGTATGAACAAATGGTGGATCATGTCGTCGAAGCGGGAGTTGGAAGCAACACCAAGATGTGGAATATTACGAAATTGAAGGTGAGACGTGACAGCCACTTTTGTTTTCTAGCACCTAGCTTTATTCGGGTTAACTGAAAAACACACACTCTACCACTCTGTTCTCGATCCGCAGGAACTAATGAAGGTGTACCAGCCCATCTTTAAAGCGAAGGGTGTTGAAATCTTTTTTTCCCATAAGCAAGAGTGGGTTCAACATGGCCAACATGGTGGACATTTTGAGTACTTCCGTTGGATTGAGTTCGTTGATCGTGCAGAGCAACCATCCTATCGTCCCCCAGCGCGATGCAGAGACGAAGGACTCGCGTGGGTTGGAGGAAGGATGCTCTGTAATGTAATAAAGTTTCTGTTGCGCTCTAAGTCATTAGGCCACACTTTGTTAGCGACAACGTCTTCCCGATTATGTTACTATTCTATCTGTGTGCCACAATTTATTTCAAGCTTCAAGAAGTTTACACGACAGGTCGTTAACCATGACCATGCAGGTCATCCAGTATGTCGGTATTGTTTTGTAGGCACCTGGCAAGTCTGTGCAATCCTCACTCCATCCACCTCCAACGTCTCTCATCTATCTCACAGATATAATAATATAACGGAGGAGGTAGGCCGAGCTTACTGGCGGCCATATAGATACAAATTCTTTCTCGCTCCTCCTAAAACCAGTTTTCTGAAAATGGCGAAGAAATGATCACTTCTTCGAAGCCTTCATATGTTGCTCCTTCTTTCCTTGCCAGATTTGTGCATCCTTCACTACTCATAGCTTTGTCCCATGCTTGGTGCACACTCCTCCTTTCTGAGCTATATTTGTGCATCCTTCTTTACTGCATAGTTTACGCTTTGCCCCATGTCTAACACACACTCCTCCTATTAGGGCTTGATTTGTGCACCCTTCTTTATAGTTTACGCTTTGCCCCATGCTTGATGCACACTCCTCCTCTCTGAGCTCTATTTGTGCATCCTTCGCTGCTGCACAGATTGCGTTTCGCCCCATGCTTAAAGCACACTCCTCCTCTGACAACTCCATTTGTGCAGTCATCGTGGCTGCATCGTTTGACCTTTGCCCCATGCTTTATGCACACTCCTCCTTTGACAATGTGATTTGTGCATCCTTCAGCACTGCATCGTTTAACTTTGACCTTTGCCCCATGCTTTATGCACACTCCTCCTTTTTGAGCTTGATTTTTGCATCCATCAGCAGAGCACTTCTTTCTGTTCAGCCTCTTTTTTGCTGCTCTTTCTGGAGGGCGATCGTCATCTTCTAATGATGACTGCTTTCTCTTCTTCGTTGAAACACTTCGTCCTGTATTGGTATTCTCTGCCTCTTCACACACTTCTCGATTGCTGCATCGTTTGCCCTCCGCCCCATGCCTTTTGCACACTCCTCCTTTGACAACTTGATTTGTGCACCCTTTTCTGCTGCATTGTTTGACCCTTGCCCCATGCCTTTTACCCGCCCCCTCTCCTTTAACCAATACATTTTGACATCCTTCTTCGCTTGATTGTTTGCGTTCTGCCCCGTGCTTCGTGCATTCTCCTCCTTTCTGAGCTATATTTACGCTGATGTCTGCATGTGTGCATCCATCAGCAGAGCCCTTCTTTCTTTTGCGTCTCTTTCTAGTGCTTCTTCGTCGAGGACGATGTTCCTCTTCTAATGGCGGCTGCTTTCTTTTCTCCGAAGGCACACAACGACTTTCCTCTCGATTGTTGAGTCCACATTCATTGATACCCTCATCCTCCACTGGAGATGCTGCGAAGTCCTCACAATCTGTGTCTGCTTCATAATCCATCACCGCTGACTGAGATGATGTTTTGAAATCCTCGTCGTCCGTATCGACATGATATACCGCGCTCGTTACAATTTCTGGCAACAACGGTAGCAGTTTTTGTTGCGGGTGATGTGGTTGTTGCTCATTAAAATTATTATTCAGCAATTCAGATTCTGGTGTATCTTGTATTGTTGCAGATGTATCGATGGAACGAACTGGTATTGCTGTTGCAGTCTCGGCCGATGCTGTATCCGTAGGGCCACGCCCAACAGTAGAGGCTTTGGCTTTGGCTCTGTCTTTCTTTTTGGCATAATATTGAGCTCTAGAATGCTGTCTCCGTCTTTTTTGTATCCGTATTTTGGCCAAACGATCGACCTCTTCGAAATCTCCTTTCCTCATTGCCAAAAAGGCTGCATTAATAAATGTGTAAAAATCCTCGGACGTTTCCCCCTTGAGAAGTCTTTTCTTATAAATCGATGTTGTCGCCGCGTGTGGGCTCTTTGTGATCGGTATGGTTGTTTGGGTGGTCGCTCGGTCGTCGATGGTTGGGGTTTGAGGCTTGAGTGGCTCATCTCCTCCCTCCTCGCCATCAACCCAGTCATCGCTCTTATTTGTTTTGAAATCATACTTGTTGTCCGCGTTGGCGTGTTGATACGCCGCACTCGCTACAACTTCAGGCTCGTGCTCAGATGACATTGTTGATTGATATGAACCGCTCGTAGAAGCCATCACGCCAGCCCGCCAGCCAACTTCACCACACATCAGTTTTGGGTTTTGCCCGGCTTGAAGTGATGTGAGTGGGTCATTATTTTGGGTTGGTATGTTTTCGTGTCAAATAGCAAAGTGCGACAAACAGTAAGTGATAGAGCGACAATGACTGTTTCTCAAGATCCTACCTCCTTCAACTTGAAGCTGCTCGTCAGCGCAAAGGAAAATGCAGTACGTTGCATTAATTGTAATGCAAATTGCTCCACAACCATAAAAATTCATAAGTTCTCTTCAACTAGATCACCAATAACGCTTAGACAACAGATCATTAGATAATGGAATTAAACAATTTGTCGAGATAATAATCTGTCGTGCACTCTTTTCGGTATTACAATCATTTGGCCACATCCACAGCTCTGCTCTTTTGTCTAGTGACAGCAGTGGCCATGTTCCAGTCTCCTCCTTATTGTATCGTTCAGCAGCACAATACATTAGATAACAAGATGCTGCTGAATTAGACTTGAACCAACTTCCTCAGACCCTCCGTACCCCTCTTTCGTCCATTCCGTCATTCACTCTAATCCTCAACAACAATTAATCAACTGCACTCACTGTCATCCTACTTCATTCCTTACAAGGCCATCTCATCATACAAAGGAACATCCCCCAACGCACTCAAATTATCCATATAACTTCTCAACTTCGTTGGCCACTGCACCCCCGAAACAATCGTAATGCTTCTCAACCTCGCCCACAAATCCACATCATCCAAACTAAACCCCCCTTCACTACAGTAATGCTCACTGTACAACATATCATCTAACTCCACCAATCTCGCATTCAAATCCTCCACCAAAGGTGTAGGATCCGCCGCCATGGCCTCCGCATATAATTTCAACTTGACATCCATATCCATCCCCGGGTTTTCTTGGGTTCCATCCCCCTTCCACTCTGGCTTCTCATAGGGTGGTAATTGATGATTTTTAATAAAGGCATGCCGTCCATCGATTTGTTGGAATTCGGGTAATAATCCTGTGGCGACGTAGCGTGGTCTTTGGAGTGTGCGGAGGAGGGTTTGGACTGATTTTTGCCATGCTTTAATGTCCTTGCGGCCGGAGGCGGGGAGGATTTGGTTGGTTGGTCCGAAGCGGGGGTCGGTGTCGATTTTGGCGATGATGTCGAGTGATTCGCCCATGACGAAGTTGTCTTCGGGGAGTTCCTGTTTTAGTTGGGTTGGTTGGTTGTTGTTTGTGGTGTTGTTTTGGGTTTTTGATTGATTTTTGGGTAGCACAAGATTGTAAGTGACCATCGGTTGTGATGGATAAAGGAGCAAGCAGCAAGAATCATGAGTGAGCTAACATACAAAAAACAGTGCACAATCATACACAAACAAAGATCATAACTTACAAAAATGGGAGCAATCTTCTTGCCAACCAAAGCAGTAGGCGAAGCAATATCATCATTTGCCAAAAAGTGAATCAAATGCTTGACATTCTTGACACCCATGGCAAGTCGGACGCGGACGCAGAAGGGACAGTGATCGTATACGTAGACTGTGGGTAGTTGCTCTCTGACCACGCTGTGTTGGATGATGATTCGTTGGTGATGGTAAGTATATAATTTGGGCAGTAGAGTAAGTTTTGTGGTGTGCAAGATGTGTTTCAAAATAGAGCAAAAGTTAGTAAGAAATTTATCAGTAAACATCATTGATCATATTAATTATTATAATAGGAGCAATCAGGAAGCATCATAATAGAGCACCACCCAAATAATGCACTCACCGAGGTGGCTTAGCAAAAGGCGCAGCATCAACCTGAGTAGATGACAATTGCACACTCGTCAAACTAGTGGTGGCGACCGACCGAGTATTCCCAATGGATGATGGAGCAGCCGAAAAGCCAGCGGCAACACCAAGTAGTGCGGCAAGAGAGACGAGAGAGACCTTCATTTATTGTCACTATATATTTACTGCTACTACTACGAATGCAATGAGCAATGCTTTGTTGAGCCTGATAGCGAGGGAGGATAAACTGCGTCAAATAAAATTCGGCAAGCAGATGGTGGCAAAGCAACGTGTCATCGATTTCCGATTTCCTTTGGTTGAAGATTTCGATGACTGACGTTTATTTTTTGGTGGAGTGGTGGGGGAGGTTTTGGCGCCAATGATTGTAGCCCGTTTGGTAAATAGATTAGCTCCAGCTCATCAACGTCATCTGCTTTTCTTCTTGACCATGAACATTGTGTTGTGGTAGGCAACTGATCAAGAAGCAGCAACACTCCTCCCAAAAGAGATAACAATAGCAGCAATGACCGCTTCATCTAAACCTTCAGCATCAGCTGCGCTCCTCTTATCAGCCTCAGCGCTGATTATCAACTCATCATGTGGATTCACTCTGCCTACACACAAAACTACTACTTTGTCGGCATCATCATCATTCGTTGGCTCGACACAACAACAACATGGCACTCTTTGCAGCGGCAGATGATAATGATAAATCTGGAGGAACTCTCTTTTTTGCCAGTGTGGCTGAAGAGACAACAGCAGAAAGCAAGCCTACAGAAGAGACCAAAGAACCATCTCCATCAGCATCAACAAACGACGATAAATCAGACACCACGGAACAACAACCATCCGTCAAAACTATTCGACACATCAACCCTCCAAGAAGCAAACGATGCATTAACAAGTGTAGGATGGGCAGGTGTGGCGCCTATGCAGGGGGAGGGGGAGATGACTTCGGAGGATCCATTTGTGAAGCAGATTGATGAGAGTATTATGGAGGAGATGGGGGTTGGTCTTGATCAACTTTTGAATCCTGCCAAGGTGAGTCTTACTTTGATTGTGGTTGATTGAATGTAGTGTAGTGTATGGGTGGAGAGGGCGTAGTGTGTGCTCGTTGCTCTGCGCTGTTTGTTTTATCCTCGTGGCTGACACTGTTTATTTCCTTCTTGCAAACTCATTTTGATTGATTTAATCAAACACTGCACACATCATAACATTTTAACACAACAACAATCGATTCGCACCACAACTATTCTGTCAATATGCACACAACAACGACTCAATAACAACAACAACACTGACAGGTGGTCAATCTAGAAAGAGATCTCTACAACCTCCGAAATGAACTAGCCACCCTCACCGGAGCAACCATCGATTCCGACTCCAACAACACACCCCTCACAACCACACAAGCCGATGCAGGCGGAGGAGGAGAAGACGCAGAAGCCATCCGTACCAAAATCACCAAAAAGGAAAACGACTTGGCAATGGAACGTCGATCTGTCTTTCGTGGGTGGCTCAAAAATGTATTCTTGGGACAAGCGGTGTTGAGTATGGCGTTGAGTTTTGTCATGGCGACTCATCCAGATGTACTGTTTGGATCCTTTGATTGGTTTAATAATGTTATCGAACATGGATACGTCGATTAAAGTACTTGGATTTTGGTGGTGGTGGTTATTTATTGTGCCAAGTTTGAGAAGTCGACGTCCTACTGGGATGGAGAAGAAGGCGTTGGATATAGCGTTTTTGGGGACTCCGTTGATTTCGTTGTTGAGTCCTGTGGTGACGAAGGATACTGGGTTGATTTGGGTGGCTAATTTTATGGTGGTGGCTGGTGCGTATGGGTTTGCGTTTGCAGTTGGAGAAGATGAGGATGATGGGGAGGATGGTGGGAAGGATCCGGCGTGGTTGAAGTTTATTTACAAGAGTTTGGACTTTGGATCTGGAAGGGAGCGTGGTGCTAGGCGTTAAGTTGGGGAATGAGTTGAGGTAGTCGAGAGAGGATGTTGGCTTCTAATTTATATAACATCCTTTTTGAATATCCAAGAAGAGTTGTTGGGACGATGCCTGCTTCTAATTGTAATATCACGCATCTGCATTTGGGGTCCTCTTCAATTGCGTCTTTGATGATTTCTTCTATATAAGTCCAAAATACCCAATTGATAAGATTGCTGGCAGAACTTTTTGTGTACTGACCAGTTCTCCACCTGGCATTTACGTGAACAATAGTTTGCAAGATGGCATCGAGAACAGCACTTCATGGTGCTTCGCTCTACCTTCCCTTTAGGGTGGCGACACACCAGGTTGCAGCACATTCCAAGCTTTGCGATGGATTTCACTTCTTTGTACTTGTTATCCAGACACGAGCATCTGATACGCTTGCGGAAGAAGCTAACAAGAGTGTGTTCATCGGGATCATAGAATAGCTCATTGACTTTCGGCCAATTAATCGCTTTACGATTGTCGTGCCCGCATAGGGTAGTTGAGATGTGTTGCTCAAAAAAGTAGGCGATTGCTGCGTACAGCTTTGCAGCATTGCAGTTACCGATAATAACTTTCTGCGCCCCAACGGCCAAAAGGATTGACGCGGTACACTTCATCTTGGTAGGATCATTCCACACGTGAGAATGTTTCCCCCTCGTGGCATGGTAAGCCTCTCGAAATTTGCGACCTATTGTTCCACCAGTAGCGTTACATTCATGTATAAACTTCTGTGAGAAAGAGAATAATGATACAGAAAGTTGCGGGGCATGAGTGCAACCATCAGTAGGCCAATGAAATTCAAATTCCTCCTGGTGCTGGTCCAGGTTAAGTAGCAAGGCGTGCCACGAAAGCTGGTCTAGGGCAAAGTTCAAATAGGCATACGCTTCCACTCGAGTCGTCCTCATGTACATTTTCACTCCCTCTAATTGCGTATAATGCCTGGAGAGTTCCAACTTCAACAGCGTTTCCTCGCTCCTCGCCTGCTTGGCTAAGCTGTCAATTTCACTCTCGCTTAATGCATCCGATATATCACACAGGTCGTATTTCTCCTCCTCAATTGCATCATACAATGAGTCGTAATGTTGAAGTGCTGAATCAAGCCACGCAAACTCATTGCCCTCTGCTGACAGTGCCTCCACTTCCGTCTCAACATTCATCTCAACATTGCACCAATTCAAGCAAGAGCAAGAAATGTTCTTGTTGAAGAAGTGTGTGACCGTGTGTGGGTGGGCAGAAGAGAAATTTACAGCTCTTTCCCAACGTAATGTGGATCCTCTTTGTGAGCAAAATTGCCCGAAGTAGCTTGCAAAAGAGGCGTAGAAACGGGCATCGTCATAATGACAATTGATAATAGAGTCTGTCCCTGCAAACAAACAGAATGATACAATTTGACGAATCTTTTTGGGATACTTCCACACGGTGACAAAGTGCCTCCACATATCTGCCGATGATTCCATGAAAAGATTCGCTATCGTCAGTTCACGACCACCGCGATGCCCAACATGTGCATTCCTAAATGCGGACACAAACTCTGGAATGTTTGTGCGAACAATCTCAAGATCGAGGTTACTATGCAAACAGCTGCATTTGTTGCTCAGTCTCAGCCAAGGGTCACCGGCCTCATCTCTTGGCTGTGTCCAGAATTTATCGATTACAATCGGAGGAGAATGCGGAAGATTCATGGAAGGCACAGGATCTTGCCTAATCAGGCGACCACCCAAACGATCTTCCTCCTCTTCTTCTAGAGGCTGAGGCTGAGGCTGAGGCTGAGGCTGCACTTCGTCTTCGGCTACTTGCCTCGCTTCAGCCTCTGCCTTCGCCTCCGCAGCTTTCGCTTTCGCCGCTCTCCTCAACTTGCCCTGCTTTTTCTTCCTCGATGCCATTGCTGCTAAGAATTTATTATGCTTGGTCTAGAAGCAGTGAAGCAGTGAAATGTTCAGTGGAGAAAGTCATGGCATGACTGAAGTAAGTACATAGATGATGAACATACTTAACTAAGTAAAATCAATGAGCCTCGTCCAGGTTCAAGTCGCTGATTACCGTTTTATACCGCACGCTTCCCCGTTGAGAGTTGGGTCCCGGATGAAAAGCCTCGCTTTTCGCTTTTTCATTTCGATGAAAGCGGCAGGCTGCAGGTCAATCGGAATAAGCCACCGCCCTACAATCATATGAACTTATTCATCACCACGAATATTAACAGAGTAATTAGTGAGAGGTATGTCGCCTGATTTTTTGTCACGTCGTGCCATTCGCTTTTCAGCCTCTTTGGATTTACTTTCTTTGCCGATGGCCGAGATGATCAGTGCGTTCGCAGTGGCCCACAATTTGATCCTTCGATTAATGCTTATGATATCATAATGAGTATGATATCTTCGACAATAACTAATTTTTGCGCTTTGCCTGCAGCAGCAATGACATCACCAGCCAAACCACACCAGCAGCAGCGAAGCAGCAAAAAGAAGAATAAATGCAGTCACCCAAATTGCACAAACTGGGCAGTCAAATCCGGCATCTGCATCAAACATGGCGCCACCCCCTCCGCTCCACGTCGATGCACCCATATCTCCGGCTGCACTAGTTATGCCCGCTCGCAGGGACTCTGTATCAAGCATGGAGCCATGTGGACAAAAAAGATTTGTTCCGTGGAGGGATGTCAAAAATATGTGAAACGGAATGGAGTTTGTATTTCTCATGGGGCCAAGGTGGAACGGAAAGTTTGTAGTGTGGATGGATGTAATAGTAAGGTGGTGAGGGAGGGTGTGTGTCAGAAACATGGGGCGAAAAGAGAGTATAAGCAATGCAGTGCGGAGGATTGTACAAATTTTTCAGTGTTGCGAGGTGTGTGTGTGAAGCATGGGGCGAAGAGAAAGTACAAACTTTGTGAAGTGGAGGATTGTACAAATCTGGTTCAAAAGAGGGGACTTTGTAAGAGGCATGGAGCATATGCTGTAGCCGTTGAGACTGCTGAGGTCGACGTGGTGAAAAAGATGGATGATGAAGAGGCAGCTACATCAACAACAAAGCAGGAGGGGACGGTAGCAAAGCCGAGTACAATAAGTGATGCAACAAAACCATCGCCACGGGTAGCCTCGAAACGAAAAGCAACAAAGAGCAGTCCATCCGTGGAGCAAGAAGTGGTTGGTACTGCTCAACCTCAGAATAAGAAGCAAAAGGGCATCAATCATGCTACCGAAGCTGCTGAAGCACTGTTATCCTTCACAAATCCCACAGCCGTGTAAGATTGGAAGATGTGAGAACATTAGACATGGTAGGATTTTGGGAAGGAAGATGCAATTATCAATGTTGTGTATCAATGGTTCTATGTTGTAGAATAATCCATATAGTTAGTATCCTAATTTGTAAGGTAACCACTCAAGATTGTAGATAGAATTGGGTTCAAGAGGATATTTAAATCTACTTTTTATAACCCCCTCTTCGTATTTTCACGTGCGGCTTAATCAAGATCCATGGCAGCGACATCTCTCTCAACGTATTTGGGACAATATAGCCTGTGCATCTTCCAGTTTTCTACTTGGCACTCACGAGAACAATAGTTTACTCGGCGGCATAAAGAGCAGCACTTTGTGAGGCTGCGTTCCACCTTTCGACCGGGGTGAGGGCAGTTGAAGTTGTAGCATATGCCAAGTTTCTTCACAGACCTGACTTCTTTGTACTTTGAATCTAAGCAGGAGCATGATATGCGCTTCTTGAAGAAGCTGACAAGAGTGTGCTCGTCTGGGTCGAAATACAGCTCATTCATCTTGGGCCAACTCATTGTGAGGCGTTCTTTGCGTAGATTGCAAGCAATGTGCTGCCCAAAGCAGTAGGCAAGGGAAGCATAGTGACTAGCAGCCTTGTTGTTTCCTTCGAGCAAGTAATGCGCTCCTTCGGTCAAGAAGTAGACTGACACACGCTCCATGACAGCAGCATTGTTCCACACATCAGCATACTCCTCCCTCGTGGCATGATAGGCTGCTTGCATGTTGTAGTTAAGCACACTGCTGGCATTGTTGTATTCACAAGCGAATTTCTTGAAAAATTGATGAACATTTCTCAATTTGTCAGAAGGGAGAGCGAGTTGCGATAGCTTCACATGCATGCATTCTGTTTCCCTGGTTGCAGCGTCAATTTGCATATGGGGCACATAAGAATTGGGCAGTGCATATTGAGAAAGCATGTCTGATTCGAATGTCGACTCTACTAGCGCCATCTCTTCTCGCTTTTTTGCAAGGCTCTTCATTCCTTGTTGGATCGCTGGATAATTCAATTCGAATTCAGTATGCACTTCCTCCTCCTCTCCAAACTCCACAAGGCTGGATTTGGAATTGGCTTCTTCGTACTTCTCATTCAGGCAAGAACAGGGAATTCCATCCTTGAAGAAGCGCAAGAGGGTTAGATCCTCGCAGCTAAGCAAGTTCCTTAATATCGGCCAGTGAATTGCAGCTTGAGTCTCGAGCAAGTGCGTTGCGATGTGCTGCGTAAAGTAAGATGCGAAGGAAGCGTTACTACGGATGCTACTATTTCTTCCCTCAAGAATATGCCTCGCGCCTCTGCTCAAATAGAATGACTTGACCCACTCCATCCGTTTCATATCCGTCCAGACCTCAGCATACTTGGCAGAAGTTGCATCGATACCTGCATTGAATGTATTGCGTATAGCTTTCGCCCAATCACGCTCACCAGCATCATGACTTGCCATGCATGCAGCTTCAAATGTTTTCACGAACTCTTGGCAGATACTCTCGCCGGGTAAATTGCAGCCATGGTCACATTTCACGGCGATGTCTTCCCTCTTCTCGTGGGTCTGCGTCCTCTGTTCTTCCACTGTCAGTCGCTGCTCAGACTTCTTCCTGATAGGTGTCAATCGACCGTTTACTATCGCAAGACAGAATGAAAGACATGTTCCCCCTGTTGCTTCGTCTATTGTAACAGTAGGCGTAATCTTCCGAATCTGCAATGAATCATCATTATCTTCTTCTTCATCATCATGATCGTTATCTTCGTCATGGTCTTCATAATGATCTTCTTCTTCTTCATCATCCTCCTCCTCCTCTTTGGCTTTGAGTTGCAGCTGCGGCGGTGATTCATGTTCAGGCTCATCTGATTGTTGCGCCTCTTCATCAGCCGCTGCTTTGGCTGCTTTGGTAGGGGGGGTGCAGCCCCTAGTAAAATCTTTAGTCACGAGTGGTTCGCGGAAAATAGTTTTGTCAAGCTTTTTGATTTTTGCCGCCGAGCCAGCGAAATTTTTGACGATGGCCAAAATTGTCCATCGCCATTTCGGAGCTAGAAATACCCCCGTTCTGCAGCTTAAACTTTGTTAGTACTGCATCTAGAGTTATGAAATTCAATAGGCGCATAGACCATACCCCCGTGTATGCGCCCGGCGAGTTTGGTGGTCGCAAGTGCTCACCCCACCGAGAATAAGCTGCAGAACACACTCATTTTCATGACAAAATCGACGATGAAAGCCACTATGGTGCTATTAATAGAGGATCAACATAATGCAAACAAAGAATATCCACACTCATCGATGCTAGGGACCTAGGATGATGCCATGGTGGCTCGGCAGTGGCTCTAACGGGCCGTAACGGCTTCGTCGGCGACATACCGATCGACTCACGATGGGCCGAATCCGCTCAAAATCCAGAGGGAGAATTGCATTATTGGAATGAACAATAGACATAGAGCAATCAACCTCATCACATCCACTTTATATGAGTAATTGGCGTTGGATGGTGGCGTGTTTTGGTGGTTCTATTGGAGTGGGGTCATAATAATCAATTATATCATGCAAAAATATGAAACATCAACTCAGCTCAGAATATATCATTATGGCGTAATATGGAAGCCAAGGGCATATCATACCCCAAACAACCGCACCCGTCGATGGTATTGATCACTATGGATATCCCAGTCGATTGGTGTTGGATCTAAATGACGATAGCCATGCAATAAGCTCGCTCTACCGCTCTGACGAAATAAAAAAAACACAACAAATTTGCAGCGCTAATTTTGGTTTTGTAGAATTGGAGACTATCCACACCATTTAAATGTGCAAACTCGCTTCCAATATAGTCTAGCTAGAGCAGATTATCTTTATATGCTATTTGTAACAGAATGGAATGTGATATGAACAATCTTCCCCTTCACAGAACATCAAATCTGACTCAACGCACGCAGGCATTCATCACTATTTCAGGATAATAAGACGGCTACAAACCCCATTCAACCCTACATCACTCTTCTATTGCTTACCATTGGTGATGGTACGCAGCGTTTGCGGTCGAATAGCTCATAATGTGGACGTCATATGCCCAAAACATGAAAAATCGATAATTTTGATGGCTCAAATTTAATAACTCATGAGCATATATTAGAGCGCTTCAGTAACCTACGACTATACCATGGTGCGCAAACGTGTTCGCAATATACGTCCTACGAGATGTGCTTATTTTGGTGTTTCTGAATGATTATTTGCTTCAGATATTGTGGAATATAATCCAAAATTGTGGTGTGCACGTCGTCATCGATCAGCACCGATGACATGATCTGTCTCGCCCGCCTGTCTTCAAACACACCAAAAGAGTCGCGCAAATTCATCCAACAGGTTATTCAAAGGAATTGGTGCACTGTTTTGGTGCTTAAAACGTTTAATGTTGGCGGTGATATCGATTATTCGCTATTTGAGCGGAAGTCGAGTGGCTCAAAATGTATGTTTTTGAGTGTAAAAATAATAAGAGGAGGTTGATGCTGCAGAGAAAAGCCCAACATGGCCATTCATACTATATAGGATGGGATAACGGAGATCTTTTAATGTAATGATGTATATTGCTGCCGTATAGGGGGCGAAGCCATTGTATTCATCATTGTGGCATGTTTTGAAGAGCACAGTAGATGGTGTTTGGCGATCAGTACCAATTCCGCCGTTTCGCTAACAAGTTGGCGCCAGATTTGACTCGACTCATCCTGCCATTTCAATCCCACGAAGCCCAAAAGTGCCCCTATGCGGAGGCTGATATCCACACAAGCCAATGATATAAACACCACCAAACTTTGGGGATCTCTAATGGGGGTATATATGAAGGTTTTTGATCAATAATGGATGAAATAAAATAGGTTTGAAATTTGAATATCTGGAGTTGCATCCCCCCTAGCTTTGGCCGCCCTCCTTGCCTTTCCCCTGATCTTCTTCTTCGATACCATTGCTAATACGTTGTGTTTTGCTGTGTTTTGTTGGCCGTATGAAATGTTAGCAAGCATAAGGTATCTACTATCCAAGACATGATTGAAATGAAATCAATCAGGTTTCTTACTTACTTACTTAGGTATTGTCTTAAATAATACATAGCTCGGCTGAGTCTTGGTACGACAGTACGACATATGCAGCCAATCAGAACAAAATTCCCATTTTTGAATTGAAGTCAATCTGCTTCGACGCAAGAAGCACGAAGCTGAGAATAACGGCAGTAACATCATTCATTGGCACTTCCTCGTTGCTATCGCTTCTCTCCTTCACGCTACTGCTGTGCTTCCTACAGCTTGGGCAGTTTCATTGACGGATAGAGATCAGACCTTCCCTCCAAAAATAAGACCCCTTCGCGCAAAACACGAGATCTCTATGTATTCCGAGGCATTCAGCGTGACGTATTGGTATGTACTTACATTCTACGTATCCATAGTACTACTTAGCTTCGCTGCATGCGCTCAGCTCTCTCAGAGCGAGAGAGCCTGCGCGCGGAGTATGTTAGGATGGTGTGTGTTACTTGTGTTACGGTACTATCTGCTTGTCTGATTGTCTGCTTGTAATAATACTGTTACCACACGTCCAGTCTCCACATAATTATTCAAAATCGAGTGATCTGATAATGATAATGTTCATGTTCTCTTTTCCTTGTGCGTCAAATCTTGTTTTCACGGTCAATCTGCATTAGGCTGCTGCTTGAGAGAGTCTTGGAGTCACAAGTGTGGGTGCGATGTACCATGTTGCAAGCGCAGAGCCTGACTCAAATGAAAGGCGTACCATACTCTTGGCAGCTCAATGAGCACGGAGGAGCACGCACGGACGAACCCCATCATACCATCAAAATCTGTCACATAGCCGTCGCTGTCACTAATTTCCGAAAGTGATGTAGATCCAGAACGGTTGAGATTGTGCACGACGACGTGGTTATAGGAGGAGACATACGTCCGATAATAGGAGGAAGTGGAGGTGACGCCATACGCGGAGTGCTGGGAGGTAGGTGCTGACGGTGCACATTCACATTCAAGGAGGTCAGGCAAATACTTTGACAGAGTCGATGGTGAAGCTATCACATTTTGTGTATCAGATATATCAATTATCTTTGGCGTGCTCGTGTCAAAAGATAGCTGCCTGATGAGCTCAAGGGCACGCAATGACGATATTATTTCTGAGCTAGGGTGAGCTGGCCGTTTGCCAACATCGGGAGAGATACAGCAGTCCATCATATCGACGGTATCGCTGCGATCTGAACATGAATGAATTTTCCCATTACATATCACAGATGATGTTCGTCGGTGCGTCTTCGATGTGGACATAGACATTTCGGTGGATGGCAACCGCGGCCTTGTCATCATTTTAATTTATCAATTGGTTGTGATTGTTGATGGCCTACTTACTCTTGTTGGTCCCTTGGTCCAGCTTGAGCATTGGCTGCAGTTGTCGGTTGATGTCATCATGCAGGGAAGCAAGATCGGATGGAGGTCACAAAGTCACCACTAAGTGCACAAGTGGTCGTGGACATACAAGCGATTGGGTCAAATTATTTCGCGATTAAAAGAAAGCTACCGTTATGAGGTTCGTATTTCGGAGAGAGTCCTCCCATTAAACCGTTACATAAACTCGTGAGGCCTACTAAACAGGGTGATTTTACAATAAAAATAATCAGTCTTTGAAGTAAACCTTGTGTTTAGTCCACGTACACACTAAATGTCGGGTTGGTGCCAGCAAGTAGGAGTTCAATACTGCATTTCATGCATTCATGCTACAGATTACAAAGAATGTTATCAACTCCTCTTCATTATTACGATTCCTACGTAGATCCAACAGGGAATTTTTGGTAATCTGTGCATGCAAGTGCATAGCAGCTACAACTACAAGTCTTTGGGCTTGGCCAGCCATTTTCCTTGTTGTATTTTGAGCCAGCACCCCATGGTTGCTTTGTAATGAAATTCATATAAAAATCCCTTGTATGATTGTAAGATAGAATTGAGTTTAACAGAGGATATTTGGTTCTACTTCTCATAACTTCCTCGATGTACATTCGCGTGCGGCTTAATCAAGATCCATGGCAGCGATATCTCTCTCAACGTATCTAGGGCAATGTAGCCTATGAACGTTCCAGTTTTCTACTTGGCACTCACGAGAACAATAGTTTACTCGGCGGCATAAAGAGCAGCACTTTGTGAGCCTGCGTTCCACCTTTCGACCGGGGTGAGGGCAGTCGAAGTTGTTGTAGCATATGCCAGCTTCTTTATAGATCTGACTTGTTTGTACTTTTGTATTCAGGCAGGAAACATGATATGCGCTTCTTGACGAAGCTGACAAGAGTGTGCTCGTCTGGGTCGAAATACAGCTCATTCATCTTGGGCCAAACTCATTTTGAGGCGTTCTTTGCGTAGATTGCAAGCAATGTGCTGCCCAAAGCAATAGGCAAGGGAAGCATAGTGACTAGCAGCCTTGTTGTTTCCTTCGAGCAAGTAATGCGCTCCTTCGGTCAAGAAGTAGCCTGACACAAACTCCATAACGGCAGCATTGCTCCACGCATCAGCATACTCCTCCCTCGTGGCACGGTAGGCTTCTCCAATGTTGTAGTTAAGCACGCTGCCGGCAGCATTGTATTCACAAGCGAATTTCTTGAGGAACTGAGTAGTGAGTATAAATTCATGACCAGTGAGAGTAAACGTCGACAATTTCTTATGCACACATTCGTGTTTCCCGGGCTGCACCGTCAATTTGCGTACGGGGCACGTAATAGTCGGGTAGTACATATTGAGAAAGCATGTCTGTTTTCGATTTCGAATGTTGACTCTACTAGCGCCATCTCTTCTCCATCCATTGCAAGGCTCTTCAAATCTTGTTGTATGGCTGAATAATTCAATCGATCTCAACATCCACCGCTTCCTCCTCATCATCATCATCATCCTCCTCCTCCTCCTCTCCAAACTCTACGAGGCTGGATTTGGCTTCTTCGTACTTCTCATTTAAACAGGAACAGGGAATTCCATCCTTGAAGAAGCTCAAGATAGTGAGATCATCACAGCTAAATAAGTCTCCCAATGCCGGCCAGTCAATTGCAGCTTGAGTTTTGAGCAAGTTCGTTGCGATGTGCTGCTCAAAGTAAAATGCGAAGGAAGCATACATGACAGCATAGCCACAGTCACCCCCGTCTCCGTCAAAAATGCTTCTAGCGCCTCTGTTCAAATAAAATGACATGATCCGCTCCATTCTTTTAATGTCCGCCCATACCTCAGCGTAGTTCTTGGAAGTTGCATCGACACCATGCATTGAATGTATTGCGTTATAGCCTTCAAGCTACGCTCAGATGTCATAACTTTCAGAGCATGCTCTTTGAAAGGCCTGCAAGAAATCTTGACAGATACTGTCTACGGGTAAATGGTAGCCATGGCCGCATTCTTGGCAATGCACTCCCTCTTCTCGTTCATCAGTTGCCCGCTGCTCTTCCACTGCCAGCCGCATCTCTTCTTCCATCTTTTTATTCTTTTTCAGAGGAGTCCATTGACCATTCACTACCGCAGTTACTACCGCAAGACAGAATGAAAGACACGCTCCTCCCGTTGATTCGTCTATCGTAACGATTGGCTCAATCTCCTCTCCAAGACCGGCCAACTCCAATACACCTTCTTCTTCGAGTTCGAGCTGCTGCGGCGGCTCAATCTCACCTGATTTCCTCGCCTCATCCTCAGCCGCTGCTTTGGCTGCTTTGGCCCGCCCTCCTCGCCTTGAACTTGGACTTCTTCCTCGACACCATTGCTTGATTTGTGTTGGCCCCAAACATATTTGCAGAAGAGTATGCAAGACATGATTGAAATTGAAATCAAAGAGAAAAAGGATTGTATTGAATACGCGAATTAGTAGTACCGCGGTTACCTACTTCTTATGTACATACCGCACTGAGTCATGCATGGTACTGATTATAACGCAACAACATGCGAAGATGGATCAATCGTTTCGAAGGTATTTCTAATGATCCTTTTTGCCAACAAAGTTAGAAATTTGGGCAATGCTCAACAACGACAAGTCCATAGAATGTAAAGAAGGAAAACATGTGGTCGAGATTGAGTGATAAATGTTGACGAAGACCCGTCGGGTACTTACTGGATGAGGTCGCTGTATGTGAATGTGGGTTTGAAGAGAATGTAAATAATCAAAAATTCTATATCTTCTAGCGTTAAAATCACATCTCGCAGACTCATCCAATAGCATTGCCTTCACTTGCATCCTGTGAAGAGAACATGAACTTAAACTTCTTCCTCTCCTTCTCCTTTTTTTGCTTGCGCTGCCTCTTTGCCTCATTTAATTTACGAACCACTGCATCCTCAACTTGTAAATCAGCTTCCTTGGAGCATTTGGCACTTTTATCAAAGCTGTTGACAGCCTCCTCAAAATCTGCCGCTGCAAGTTGGGCCGAGCCGAGACGGAAATATGCCTTTGCTTGCAAGCTCTTGGCTTCCTTGAACGTTTCTTGAGGTTCATCTTTCCGCTTTTTACTCAATTTTTTGCCAGTAAGCACCACTCCTTTTTCAGTGAAAGGTCTCAGGGCCCGAAGCGCTAAGTTTGCTTGAGATAATGCTTCTTTCGTGTCCTTCAGCTCTTCCTTCAAGAAACACATTGATAAGTTTAGTCGTATCATGATAAGCTGTTTCAAAAGAGGGTTCCATCGGCATTCGAAACCGTTTATTCTTTTGAGATGACATGTTGATGCTCTGCGAGGAAGAGTGAGTTACCCACTGGAAAATGGAGGTATGCAATAGAACAGTAGTTGATTGCCTTGTCGTAACGTTGTGCTGCCAAAGAAGGTTGTGATGATTTCAGTGCTTCATTGCCAGCTTCTTTCAACAAAGAGACTGTCTGGTAGAGGACATCCCAAGCTTGCATGTGGTTGTATGACTGTCCTTCAGATGATTCTGCAAGAATCTCATTAGATTGGATGGAATGCTTTTGGCTTGCACACTTTACATCAAGGCTGTCAACCGTAACCTCCAGCGATGGTTCACTGCTGCCTTCAAACGCATTCATTTGATTTGCACGAGCAACTGGAGTGAATGAATCGTCTGTGCTAGATTCAAGGAAGAAACGTTCGTATCTTTTCACGTTTAAAGGGCGAGCCCCCAGTTTCTGGTGGATTTGTCATTAGTCGCTCAAAAGGAACCCAACAAGATGGATCATCAGGAATGAGATCCACCACAGCACCGTACGATAGCATATCTGTTGAGCCTTTTCTCTCATTCTGTAACTGTTCCTGAATGCGATCTCTTGGCTTCATCAGCCAAGGAGTGTGACTGTTCCACTCTAGACCTAGCCTATCGGCTTGATACCGAGATTTCATCAACGCAACTCGTCGCCTCAGTGACGCTATGCCACTTTTCACGGGCTCTACCTCGCTCATGCCTACTGACCGGCAGCAAGTGAAGTAGTTCTTCTTTAGCCTGCTGTTCAAGTTCATCAAATTATTTCCAATGTATGGCAAGGCGTTCATGTATCGTTGGCGTAGGAAGATGCCCATCATTCCAATTTCATCATCCAGGTCATCGTCATCATCAGTAATTTCATCGGGTAAGAAGCTTACATCTTCATCCTCCAGATCGATTGGTCTCCCCCGCCTGGCGTCCCTCCACTTGCTGAGAACAATACTCTTTTCATACTCAGCTTCACGAGAGTACTTGAAACGTCCAAGATCAGAATCGTCCACTTCATTGTCAACTGGTACTGTTGCTCTCCAAAGCTTTGCCGTGCTATCGATGCCATACGTGATGAAATATGGCAGTGATGGGTGGGGAGCGATCCCATTACATGTGTGATTGTCTGCTTTGAGGAAACTAACGACGGCACCGGAATCCTTCTCGTAAATCCAGGCATGACCTGAATCACTGCCAGTGCAGATGTATTCATCGTTGAGGCCAGCATATTTTGCCTGCTTCAGAAAGGTCATGCGGTTAAGATGCCCGCCGTAGGAACACAACTCTGGAATCGGCTTGTCGCTCTTTTTGCCTGCAGTATCGTTGCTCTCAATGTCCATGAGTGTCGGTCCAGCAGTAGATGCATCCGGAAAGATTGGAAACGTGTAAATTTGATCACTCTCATACGATATAAGCAGCTCTCGTTTATTTCTCGACAGGTCAATACCACTAACAGCTACAGATGATTTATTCTGTAAAGCTCTTGGACGATAACGCTGCACGGCTTGGTTGCCAGATGTTCCACCTGTCATCCTCAAATCATACAGTGCAACATCCACACCTGTGCCTCCTGCAAACACGTATGCCGATTGTAATTGATAATCACCACTATCTTCTCCAAGACGCCATGGTGCACATGCCTTGCACGTCTTTTTCAACTCTTCGATCAGACTCCCTCTCTTTTGGCTTCGTGCTGGCAATCGAAGGTCAAAATGAAGAAGACCTCGTTCACTACAAACCAGCCCCTCATTGGCATTCAGAAATGTATGAGAGAAGCACATCTTATCACTTGATAAGAATCCAATTTGTGATACACCATCATCAGATGAGTATTCGGGACTGATAATGACCGCCGATGAATCTCCTCCTGAGTTGGAAGATGCAGATGTGGTAGAATTTGCTCTAGCACGATTTAACCAATGGGGAGGACGGTGTAGAATGTAATTCCACGTCAGTGAGTCGGACGAAGCCGTCAGCTGCACATGTAGCAACCTTGCCAGGACTGAATGGTACTGGGGTGACATGAAAGACATTGCCTCGGTGTCCTGTTGTCAATGTTAAGAGCGGGTGAACAATCCCAGGGAGATGACGTTGATGATGTGATTGTGCATCGTCAAAAGATGAGAAATATCCATCACCATGGTTCTTCCACCGACTGATTAATTCCGATGACGCTCTCATGGGTTCCGCTGGACTCGAAAAGGGAGTGGCAGTAGCGCCTCCCACCAGATAGTGGTGAAATACTCCCCATTGAAGCTGCTACATCCCAAAATTTGATGAGATGATCATCCCCAGAAGTGCAGATCTGGGTAGGCACCTCGGTAGATGATGTGGGTGTAGCAAACTTTCCGTAATCCGCCCTGCGTCGGGAAGGTGTTGACGGAGGCTTGCAGTACTCACTATTGGAAGAGAAGGAAGACGAGGTCATGGAACCCCCCTTTGTAGTAATCATTTCCCGAATCTTCATGGGAGACTGTTGATATTCTCCAATCCACATCTAGCCAACATGCAGTGTTGATGCATCCACCGTGCTTTATAGAGCGTGGCCACCTCACGATGCTGCATGATGTTTTTGTTGTCATCGGTGGTAGTAGATGCATTGACGTTATTGGCACTCGAACGAGAGGTGAAAGATGCACTATCCATCATTTGTTTCTCCTCCTCCTCCTCCGTCCTGCTTTCGTCGCTGTGCTCTTTCGATGTGTTCTACATATTGTTCTAGAGCCGATCAAGACGGGAGAGATTCCCCCTCTAACCTTCATGCAGCCTTCACCACGACGTCATCATCATCGTCGCACTATCGCTGCTAGCTGATTCATTATCGTCATCGTCACGTCTTGTCCCATGCATCTCGTGATGCACCATGTTGATGATCAGCACGGACATGGGTCACGACACTCTTTCGTCATAGAAGTTCCAGATCTTCTTCGTCTACCATTCCAGTTTCATTCAAGTTAGAGTCCTCCTCTTTCCTCTTCCTCTGCTGCTGATGCTGCCACGTCTCCTTCTTGCAACCCTCCTTCATCTTCATCCTCTTTCTGCCATCTCAGTTACATTCTCTTCATTGCTGCTACAATCATCATTATCTTCCTCATTATCATTACTAACACCTCCATTCTCATCATCGTCACCACTAGAAAGATGCAACAATCTACATCATCACCACCATCACCACTCTCCTCCTCTTCTTCCAAAGAGTGCTCTGAAAAGGAAGACGAAGAAGAACTACTACTACCCTCCCCCATATTATTCAACAATACAGCATCCGACAAGATATTAGAAGCAAATATATTAGAAGCAGGTGTTCCTGGTCCTATTGCCAATGTCATATTTTGCATTCGTCGTTTGTTCCTTTGGGTGTGTCCATGTGGTGAAGTGTTTGATGTTGGGTATATAAGATTTAGAAGAGAGAGAAGGGTGTCAGTACTTTTGAATCTTGCATTGAATGGATATCATAGGATACACAGAGCACGTAGCATAGTAGACCACCCATTATTTCGTATGCACATGCACACACAAATAGACATGTATGCAACAATCTTACACACTCACCATGCACCATCATAGCTAAAGAAGTGGTAGACACTTCCTCCCTTTCATATAACCAACCAGCCCTTGACACCGACGCCCCCACCTGCTGCTGCCATTGATCGTATTCCAATCCGCTCTCGTGTTGATAGTAATGAAAGAATCTTGCAGGATTGATGTTGTGCTGCATACGGCTGCTGCTGCGGGTAGTGTTCGCTCCCATCATCAGGAATCTTGCCTGTGACACTTCCATCATACTTGTTGCTAGAGTGACGACTGGACGATGAGGCATCACCGACATCAGTCGCAGTTGCCGAGCCACCAAGTGATATCCATGGAACTACTGCGTGATCTCGATGGTCGCTCCATGAGGATGATGTGGATGCCATGATGATTAGCTTGATATGATTGCTTTGATTCTTCTGATTTTGGTTGAAAAAAACTTCTTTTTTGCGGAGGGAGGTGTTTTGGCGGGACGCATCTTGTTCTCATACCTACCTACCTACCTACCTACCTAAGATACTGTTATGTTACATAGGAGTATGTATTTATGGTACATATATGAGTATGACGAAGACGACCGACGACTTGGAGGACTCGGAAGAGGGTGGAGGTACAGAGGTAGAGCATTGAGCATACAAATGCATGGATTAATAAAGAGATGAAGCCTTCTGAAATCAATCAACACGCAGACGCAGGACTGCTTTGAATATGGATTCTTTCTCCGTACGTTGTGTTGAAACCAACCCCGGAGGCTCCTTGGACCAACTTGGATGATTGAGAAAGCAGCTTGTACCACAAGCCTGATCTGAATCATCTATTCTGAATTCTACGCAAGTATAACGATGATAATCACTTTATTAATCTGTTACTTGCTTGCGATACTGCATCTGCATACTTTCAGCTACAGCAAAGCAAGCACAACACTCTGATACCCCATATATCTACCCCACCCCTACACACCAGATCCAGATCAATCTTCTACTTTCACTCCTCAACCTCAATGGAGCTGGAATGAGATTCCTTCCATGTTTCAGCGTACCTCTCAGCACAAGTCTCAGCTGTCCAAATCCTTACCAATTGCCTTGGCAAGTTCTTGCAACAATGGATTGGATGTATCCATGGTCCAAAGTCCCTCTCCGGCTGCAAATGTAAACAGGTAGGCATGTATCATTTTGAGTGAGTATGATAAAGTTACTTGTGTTTGGGCCGCGGATGAAGAAACCAGCACAAAAATGTGTGAAGGAATAATATGCACATAAAATATGATACAATATGACATGTCACTCACATGCCACTAATCCACCTGTAGTGCCACGAGGGGAGTCTCATAGCCAATGAACTCTTTCCCATTGATCTGCCACACTGTTGTATCGCCAAAGTCAACAACATGCTCATTGTAATATCCACCTTCACCTTGCTTCACCCAGCTCGCAGTGTATCCATGTGTCGTGAATTTGCCCAAGCCAGTCACACCAGCGTTATCTGCCGCTTTTTAATGTCTTTGGAGGATGTAGATGTTCACAACGAGAAGCGACACTATCGTACATGCCGTCACCGTTGAGATCAGGAGCAACCGTCGGTTGGCACATCCAATAGATGTTTGTTGAAAGTGAATGGATCTGTGGATGGATCTCCTAGGACTATCGTTTGGTTGGCGACGATGAAGAACATCTGTCCTCCACTCACGTATTGACTGATGCGCTTACGACAGGGACCGGAGACTTCGGCTGCAGCGGTCGTCCTTTCATTCTTCTTGGACTCCGCCCACTGTCATCTTCGACTTCGCTACTTGCATCCTTCATGTTGGCACGAAGTTTTGGCGCAGCGGCTTCGGACGAGTGAATGCAGCGTAGGAGGACAGCGGCGGCGATGGTGAATAGCTTCATTGTGATGATGATATGATGATGATGATGTGGTTTGTTGAGTTGATTAGATATCAAATTTATGATGAACTCTACTACACGAGCGCTGCATGCAGTGCATGGTCTCCATTCGCTCTGATGACATAAAGAAATCATTTTAGAACTCTTTTCTTTTACGGAAGATATGGATTTTCGGATCGAAGTTGAAAGTCAGCACCGCGGCGAGCCTTGCTCTTGTGGAAGAGCTCTAGCTCTAGAGAGGGAGGGACGGGTTTAGAAAGCGGTATCAAAATGCGAAACTAACTGTGAAGCGGACGGTATCCATACCTACACTGATAGTACGAGTATGTCTGTTTTTGATATCTACCTACCTCGTACTATGCTCTCTCATCGTTGTTACCTTCTTCTGCTATGTCCATGTCCCCTGGATGGCCCCTGTTGTCCTGATTGGTGGTCTTTCTCCCAGTGGTCATTTCTTCCGACCGTTTTTCAATAACCCAATGGGCCTTTACAATCGGTCTTTGGAGTTAGGGGGGTACTCTCAGGGATGACTTTTGAGAGTGAAAGAGTGGTGAGTTTTACAGACAATCGGACATTGACAGATATTATCGGGCTTATTAATGATCATTTATGCTCAATTATCAAAGCGGGGTGATATCGAGGGTAGAACCCCAAACTGCACCTTGAGTGCCCCCTAATTCCAAAGGCCTCTTTACTCACCTGCGCCCTCCCTTTACAAGTCTTTCACGATCACTTTGCTCAGTACAGCCCCAAAAGCAGCTCGCTCGCTCCATCCACCCCAGCCCACCCACCTCCTCGATTGCATTGCAACTTGCAACATATCATTTATGTCTACTCTAGGTATTCGACATGAGGTCTCTACACCCCCTAATCCTCGTGGTCATCGCCGTGTTATCAACGCCGGCGTCATCTCAAACTGATGCGCCAAGTGACGAGCCATCGCTGCAGCCGTCTAAGTCCGGTCAGCCGTCGTCAATTCCCAGTAGAAATCCATCAGAAGAGCCGAGCAGTCGGCCGTCAGATGAGCCATCATCACAGCCATCGTTGAATCCATCTACATCAATTCAGCCGTCTTCTGAACCGAGTTCATCTCCCTCCAAATCAAATCAGCCGTCTTCTCAGCCAAGTGGTGAACCGTCAAATGAACCGTCATCTGCGCCGAGTTTAATTCCGTCTAAATCAGCACAACCGTCATCACATCCTAGTTTAGTTCCATCGGAATCTGCTCAACCGTCATCTGAGCCAAGTAAAATCCCGTCATCTCAGCCGTCATCACAGCCGAGTATAGTCCCATCTAAATCAGATCAACCATCATCTCTACCATCTTTGAATCCATCATTCTCCACCAATCCAACATCTGAGCCGAGTAATGACCCGTCAAATGACCCGTCAACGCAGCCGAGTTTAGCCCCATCGAAATCTGTTCAACCATCATCTCAGCCTAGTTTGACTCCCTCTGAATCGAGGCAGCCCTCATCTCAACCGTCTTCAATTCCTAGTACAACTCCCTCAGATGAACCGAGTAGAGTCCCGTCATCGCAGCCGAGTTTAATTCCATCAAAATCTGTTGAACCATCAAATCTGCCATCGTTGAATCCATCATTTTCTACCAATCCAACATCTGAGCCGAGCAGTGAGCCCTCATCTCAGCCATCGTCTCAACCAAGTTTGTCTCCTTCGGGATCAGTTCAGCCGTCGTCTGAGCCATCGTTGAATCCATCATTCTCCACAAATCCAACATCTGAGCCGAGTAGTGAGCCCTCATCTCAGCCGTCGTCTCAACCAAGTTTGTCTCCCTCGGGATCTGTTCAGCCGTCATCTGAGCCTAGTTTGACTCCCTCTGAATCGAGGCAGCCCTCATCTGAGCCGAGCAGAGAGCCCTCATCTCAGCCATCGTCTCAACCAAGTTTGTCTCCCTCGGGATCTGTTCAGCCGTCGTCTGAGCCATCGTTGAATCCATCATTCTCTACCAATCCAACATCTGAGCCGAGCAGAGAGCCCTCATCTCAGCCGTCGTCTCAACCAAGTTTGTCTCCCTCGGGATCTGTTCAGCCGTCATCTGAGCCATCGTTGAATCCATCATTCTCTACCAATCCAACATCTGAGCCGAGCAGAGAGCCCTCATCGGAGCCATCGTCTCAACCAAGTTTGTCTCCCTCGGGATCTGTTCAGCCGTCGTCTGAGCCATCGTTGAATCCATCATTCTCTACCAATCCAACATCTGAGCCGAGCAGAGAGCCCTCATCGGAGCCATCGTCTCAACCAAGTTTGTCTCCCTCGGGATCTGTTCAGCCGTCATCTGAGCCATCGTTGAATCCATCATTCTCTACCAATCCAACATCTGAGCCGAGCAGAGAGCCCTCATCGGAGCCATCGTCTCAACCAAGTTTGTCTCCTTCGGGATCTGTTCAGCCGTCGTCTGAGCCATCGTTGAATCCATCATTCTCTACCAATCCAACATCTGAGCCGAGCAGTGAGCCCTCATCTCAGCCGTCATCTGAGCCCAGTTTGGTTCCATCCAAATCTGTTGAACCATCATCTGAGCCTAGTTTGGTTCCATCATTCTCTACCAATCCAACATCTGAGCCGAGCAGTGAGCCCTCATCTCAGCCGTCATCTGAGCCCAGTTTGGTTCCATCCAAATCTGTTGAACCATCATCTGAGCCTAGTTTGGTTCCATCTAAGTCTGCTCAACCGTCATCAGAGCCATCGTCTGAGCCATCGTCACAACCATCATCTCAGCCCAGCAGTGAACCATCATCTGAGCCTAGTTTGGTTCCATCTAAATCTGCTCAACCGTCGTCCGAGCCATCGTCTGAGCCATCGTCACAACCATCATCTCAGCCCAGTAGTGAACCATCGTCTGAGCCATCGTTGACCCCATCATTTTCTACTAACCCAACCTCCGAGCCATCGTTGATCCCATCATTCTCTACTAACCCAACCTCGGAGCCATCGTCTGAGCCATCGTCACAACCATCATCCCAGCCCAGCAGTGAACCATCATCTGAGCCTAGTTTGGTTCCGTCTAAATCTGCTCAACCGTCATCAGAGCCATCGTCTGAGCCATCGTCACAACCATCATCTCAGCCCAGCAGTGAACCATCATCTGAGCCTAGTTTGGTTCCATCTAAGTCTGCTCAACCGTCGTCCGAGCCATCGTCTGAGCCATCGTCACAACCATCATCTCAGCCCAGTAGTGAACCATCATCTGAGCCTAGTTTGGTTCCGTCTAAATCTGCTCAAACCGTCGTCCGAGCCATCGTCTGAGCCATCGTCACAACCATCATCTCAGCCCAGTAGTGAACCATCATCTGAGCCATCGTTGATCCCATCATACTCTACCAATCCAACATCTGAGCCAAGTAGTGAACCCTCATCTGAGCCATCATCTGAGCCCAGTTTGGTTCCCTCCAAGTCAAGTCAGCCATCATCCGAGCCATCGTTAATTCCATCATACTCTACTAACCCAACCTCCGAGCCATCGTCCGAGCCATCGTCACAACCATCATCCCAGCCGAGTAGTGAGCCATCGTCTCAGCCTTCAGATGTGCCAAGTAGTATTCCTTCATCTCAGCCCTCATCCGAGCCGTCGTCTCAGCCTTCAGACGTACCAAGTAGCATCCCTTCATCTCAACCGAGTAGTGAGCCGTCGTCTCAGCCTTCAGACGTACCAAGTAGCATCCCTTCATCTGAACCGTCATCCGAGCCATCGTCTGAGCCGAGTTCTGAGCCAAGTAGTGAACCGTCATCTGAACCCTCATCCGAGCCATCGTCTGAACCTTCGTCTGAGCCAAGTAGTGAACCGTCATCTGAACCCTCATCCGAGCCATCGTCTGAGCCAAGTTCTGAGCCAAGTAGTGAACCGTCATCTGAACCCTCATCCGAGCCATCGTCTGAACCTTCGTCTGAGCCAAGTAGTGAACCGTCATCTGAACCCTCATCCGAGCCATCGTCTGAACCTTCGTCTGAGCCAAGTAGTGAACCGTCATCTGAACCCTCATCCGAGCCATCGTCTGAGCCAAGTTCTGAGCCAAGTAGTGAAACCGTCATCTGAACCCTCATCCGAGCCATCGTCTGAGCCGAGTTCTGAGCCAAGTAGTGAACCATCATCTGAACCTTCATCCGAGCCATCGTCTGAGCCGAGTTCTGAGCCATCTTCCATGCCGTCGTGCTCGCCTTCCTCCGCTCCAACGGAGTCGCCGTCGAAGCCACCTGGTGTCAATCTATTCTATCCTGAATTTGTCATTGGCAATGAAGGATGTAGGTAAGTCTCATTTTTCCATGTGCTTGCTCCGTCTTGGATCTTTATTGCACGAACATATCCTAAATCTCATTTTCTCATTCGTTTAACTCCATACAACAGAAACGACGGCGACGAACCAGACTACATGGCATTAGAACCTACATCGTGGCTATCCAGTACAGTGGAAGCTTGCTGCAAAAAATTCTTCGGTGGGTACAGATACGATGCTTGCATGGGAAGATATCCTCCAGACCACGACGATTGTAATGTTATGCTTTATTATCCTGATTGGGATGGTGCCAATGAGGGCTGCGTGGATGATGGTAAGTATAGTTGTACTTCTCGATGTCTACTTTACGCATGCTTGTATCAATGGCTGGTTTCTCACACACATGTTCTCGTATTTGTATGACAAACAGGCAAGGAGCCCTACTACATGCTGACCAATCATCAATATTTCCTCTCCAACACAAGAGAAGAATGCTGCAAGAAGTTCTACGAATGGGATTACTATTCCTGTACTGGGACGAGACCACAATCTAGTGGCGACTACTATCCCGATTGGACTAAACTACTGGTTAGTTCCTCTTCTTGTCTGAATGATGGTAAAGAGCCAAAGTACATGTTTAACAATCCAACGTGGTATTTGTCTTCCACACTCAAACAATGTTGTCAGAGACATTTTTACTTCGATTTGAACAACTGTATGGGCACTGAACTTGAAGGGACCGAGAAGTGGTATGTCAACTACGAAGCCATGACGTGTGTTCAGGACTGTGTTGGAGCGTCGCCTTGTGGTGGTATTGCGAATTCGTGGGATGAGCTCTTTGGCAGCAAAAAGAAGTGTTGTGACGAGAAGGTGTGGTATGATAGCAAGTGCGTCAGAAAATAGTGTAATAATTTACTGTACAATAATTAAATGTGGAAGCCATGATGATTAGCTTGAATGATCGAATACTGGTTTCATCCGCGGCCAAACGCAAGTAACTCATCATCATACTCACTCAAACTCAAAATGATACATGCCTACCTGTTTACATTTGCAGCCGGAGAGGGACTTTGGACCGGACCGCGACAAGCCGATCCGTTCTAGTATGTAGGTAGATAGTAGATTATTTTAGTAGCTACTACTACTCTCTAGGTTACCTACTGAAATATAGGTATTATTCTACCTACATACATCTACACTTTCTCATCATCATTTACCTTCTTCTCTGCTATCCAGCGGTCATATCATTGCTGTTAAGGCGAAGCCGGCGCAGCCGGCGGAGCACCCCCAGGCCGAAGACGACTTCCAGGGAGACGGCACTCATGTTTCGCAGCTGCACCGCTGCTGGCTATAAACCAGACTTATTTCGGATATTTACGCGGCGTACTGCTGTCGATTGTATAGGAGGTGAAGAAAATAAAAGAATAAAATAAACATAAAGCCCTGGATTCTAACCAGGATCGACCAAGTTCCGGTTGGTTGCTCTTACAATTGAGCTAACGATAATCATACTCCACTCTAAATTCTCTCACCAGTATCATGGAATAGTAGTTCATATTCATCGGCACGGCATCAATTGCACATCCTCTCATCATCGTCTCACATCAGATGAGTGGCGGTGTATGACGTCAGGCCTTCAGCTGTTCTCACGGCTTTTTGAAAATCCTCCAAAGTGGGCTTCCTACAAGCCAAACTCTACTATCCAGACACTTGTCCTCGTCACAAAGAAGCAATTCTGCCTTGCGGCAGCATAATGCATTGTCTGCATCTCCATGTGAATTTCTTCACAAAATGAGACTTCGTCTCGCTGGATTTCTCCATTGAGATTTATGTTCAGAGGCGCTACTTCTCAAAAGGATCGCAACCAAAACAATACCAAGGCCAAGAGTAATGGAGCAACTCTCTCAAGAAAGTAGACTTTAATCGATATACTATTGTGTTGGGCGGTGCAGTCATGCATCTTGCTAGATACAGACGACCGCTGCGATTTGTAGGGAGGACGAAATCTCATTTAAGCCACATCAATAGCATCTGACTAACCCACCGCTGGTTACTGGGCGCAAGAATGACATTAATTCATCTCACTAGCGGGCGTGGATTTAACTCACATATTTTAGGGTAAGTGTACAGATCAGTACTCATCATCATGTCCGGTTAGGCTGACATTTACGCAGGAGACGTTAGACGCCCCCTGTCGATGCACCACAATAACTGGAACCCAAGGGCTGCAACTGGACTAATTCAACCATACATGCTGATTTCTCTCCCCCCATAGTCTTTTCAAACGCGTAAACCCATTGGGCCTTTACAGGCCGCTTCATCCATCCGCGTTCCTTTTGCGACGCCATCCGAAAACAATCACGATCATATTTTGATGCACCAGCCTCCAAAATGAACAGTTCCGGACAACTACTAACTCAGCTACACTGCTGCAACATAAATAATGATAATCACAATCAACATGAGGTCTCTACACCTTCTTCTCGTGACGACCATCGCCTTGTTATCAACGCCGGCGTCATCTCAACTGCCAAGTGACAAGCCGTCGCTGCAGCCGTCTGTGTCCGGTCAGCCGTCGTCAAATCCCAGTAGAAATCCATCCGAGGAGCCGAGCAGTAGGCCGTCAGATGAGCCATCATCACAGCCATCGTTGAATCCATCTAAATCAAGTCAGCCGTCGTCTGAACCGAGTTTTTCTCCCTCTAAATCAACTCAGCCCTCTTCTCAGCCGAGTGGTGAACCGTCAGATGAACCGTCATCTGCGCCGAGTTTAGTTCCGTCTAAATCAGCACAGCCGTCGTCACAGCCTAGCTTAATTCCATCGGAATCTGCTCAACCGTCATCTGAGCCAAGTAAGATCCCGTCGTCTCAGCCGTCATCACAGCCGAGTATAGTCCCATCTAAATCAGATCAACCATCATCTCTACCATCTTTGAATCCATCATTCTCTACCAATCCAACATCAGAACCTTCATTGGAGCCATCATCTCAGCCATCGTCCGAGCCATCGTCTCAGCCGAGTTCTGAGCCGAGCAGTGAGCCCTCATCTCAGCCGTCATCTAAGCCCAGTTTGGTTCCGTCTACGTCTACTCAGCCGTCATCTCAACCATCGTTGAATCCATCATTCTCTACCAATCCAACATCTGAGCCGAGCAGTGAGCCCTCATCTGAACCCTCATCTGAGCCTAGTTTAGTTCCATCTGCGTCTGCTCAGCCATCGTTCGAGCCATCGTTGATTCCATCATATTCTACCAATCCAACATCCGAGCCATCTTCTGAGCCGAGTTCTCAGCCCAGTAGTGAACCATCCTCTCAACCCTCGTCCGAGCCTTCGTCAATTCCCAGTACAATGCCTTCAGACGTGCCAAGCAGCGTCCCTTCATCTGAACCGAGTAGCGAACCCTCATCTCAGCCTTCATCCGAGCCATCGTCTGAGCCGAGTTCTGAACCAAGCAGTGAACCATCATCTCAGCCCTCATCTGAGCCATCGTCTGAGCCGAGTTCTGAGCCGAGTAGTGAACCTTCGTCTCAACCGAGTAGTGAGCCCTCATCTCAGCCTTCGTCTGAACCGTCGTCTGAGCCGAGCTCTGAGCCATCTTCCACGCCATCATGTTCACCTTCCTCCGCTCCAACTGAGTCACCTTCGAAGCCACCTGGTGTCAATTTATTCTATCCTGAATGGACTGCAGGCAATGAGGGATGTAGGTAAGTCTCGTCTTTCCATATGCTTGCTCCATCGCCATCGTGAATCTTCATTGCACAAACATATCTTAATTGCTAACATTCTGGGTCTTCATTCCCTCCCCCATACAGAAACGACGGCGACGAACCAGATTACATGGCAGTAGATCCTCCATCGTGGCTATCCAGTACAGTGGAAGCTTGCTGTCAAAAGTTCTTTGGTGGATATAGGTATGATGCTTGCATGGGCAGGTATCCTCCAGACCACGACGATTGTAATGTTATGTTGTATTATCCTGATTGGGATGGTGCGAATGAGGGCTGCGTGGATGATGGTAAGTATAGTTGTACTTCTCGATGTCTACTTTACGCATGCTTGTAACAATGACAATGACTGATTTCTCACACATACGTCTTGTCGCATTTTCGATTTGCATGAAAACAGGCAAGGAGCCCTACTACATGCTGACCAACCACCAACACTTCCTCTTCAACACAAGAGAAGAATGCTGCAAGAAGTTCTACGAATGGGATTACTATACCTGTACTGGAACACGACCTCAATCTAGTGGCGACTACTATCCCGATTGGACTAATCTGGGTAGTTCCTCTCCTAGTTCTTGTCGGAATGATGGTAAAGAGCCAGAGTACATGTTCAACAGTCCAACGTGGTATTTGTCTTCCACGCTTAAGCAATGCTGCGAGAGACATTTTTACTTTGATTTGAACAACTGCATGGGTACTACTGTTGAAGGGACGGAGAAGTGGTATGTGAAATACGAAGCCATGACGTGTGTTCAGGACTGTGTTGGAGCGTCGCCTTGTGGTGGTATTGTGGAGTCGTGGGATGAGACCTTTGACAGCAAAGAAGAGTGTTGTGATGAGAAGATGTGGTATGATAATAAGTGCCTCACCAACTAGTGTAAAGTGTAATATAATGAATACTTATTGAATTCTAGCTCTAAAGAGAAAGGGACGTATAAGTAGAGATGACACCATGTGACGAGCTATGCGAATGAGAGTTTAACTTAAACTTAAACTCTCATAATCATTCTACAACTGGGCAGGTACTAAAGGCGACTCTCGAACTCATTTCACAATGATGTACAATATGATTCTCTTCCCGAGGTTTGCAGAGATAGAAGTAGAGATCTGACACAATTATCTACTCACGAAGAGCCTAGAGAGGAATGAGCTGTGCTGAGACAGAGATTAACTGTCATAGTCATAACTAAACTACTACTACGCTCCTCTCTCAACTTCCTTTCATCATATCCACCGAATTCTTCCACTGCACTATTTCATGTAGGTTGCAGAGGTTGGATGTGAAAGTAAAAGGTTTCTTCGATGAGTACCGGTACGACTACCTGCTGCACGACACAGATCTCTTGCTTTTCAAAAAGCAGCAACAACCAACAACAACGACAAGAAGCAAGATCAAATCTATTGGCACGGCCATCCATTACCTGACCTTGCAACCCGCAGAATTATAATCATCTCTGCGGATCACGATAAAATAATTGGTGTCATAGCAGTCTGAATTAGCACAAAAACAGCAACAAAATAACTACAAAAACAGATACTTACACAAAAACTCAACAAATAAAAATGAATTGGTTCGGCAAAAAGAAATCAAGCAACACCCCCTCCGCAGTATCCGCCACATCCAACAATCGAAATGGAGGCATGTCATCCCACAGCGGTGGTGGTGGGGCAACGATAACATCGACAGCCAATACGGTGGTGAATTTGCGTGAGAATATTGCCACGCAGGAGAAGAGGGAGATGCATTTAGAAAAAAAGATTGAGCAGTTGGTTGTTGAGGCTAAGGCGAAGATGGCCAAGAAGGATAAGAAAGGTGAGTTGATATTTGACGGCTGTGTTGGTTGTGGTTATTTGGTTCAGTATTGTTTGGGGCGGCTGATTTGAAATTTTGTGCACATAATTTTGCATGAAAATTGAAAATAGCAGGCATAGTTGTGCTATAATTATTGCCCATTGCGCAATTGAGGAGACGTTATACAGATACAGGTGTTCGCAGCAGTAATCGTCTCCATTGATAGGGGGCATGTTTTATGCTGAATATTGCCTTTCATAACACTTTGTCTCTGCATTATTCTAACTCATCAATTTCCCCGCCAACATTCTTACTCGCCCAAACAACAATGATACAACAATGAAATCAATACCAACACTCAACAAAACAATAAACAATAGGAGCACTATTCGCCCTGAAACGTAAAAAACTCTACGAAGCCGAAATAGACAAAATCGCCAACATCAAAATGACACTCGAAACCCAAGTCATGAATCTCGAATCTGCCGCCCAAAACGCCGAAACAATGAAGGCCATGAAAACGGGTACTTCCCAAATGAAAAAGATTCGTCAAGAGACGGATATTGACCAAGTGGATGATTTAATGGATGAAATTAAGGAGGAGATGGAGATGGCCGATGAGATTTCGATGGCGTTGGCTCAGCCGGTGGATCCGTTGATGACGGATGAGGATGATTTGTTGGCGGAATTGGAGGAGTTGGAGGCGGAGGATGTTACGGAGCAGTTGCTGGAACCGATGAAGAAGATGGAGTTACCGGATGTGCCGAGTGGGGAGTTGCCGAGTATTCCGAATGCTACGAAGGAGGAGGAGGCGGAGTTGAAGCAGCTTGAGGCGGAGTTGGCGGGGTTATGATTGGGTTGTGATGTGATGAGTGGTGGTGAGTTGACCCCTGCCTCTTTAGTTGACGGAGTGAAGAAATGTTGTACGAAAAGCCTGGTTAGGATATAATATTGAATAGGAGCAATATTTGTGTATGTAAATATCAAGTCGTGAAGTTGATCCTCATCATTATTTGATGGAAGATCATTGTTTACGGATACATACTTCTCTATTGTACTGCATCTGCGTTACTCTTTAGGCTTAGATAATGTTGTCTAGATGCAGCACTTTCCATCGAAATAATTGGTTGACCCCCTTCCCCTACTACCGTTTCGTGACGTGTTTCGTGACGTAGAGTTATGACCAAGTTGCACAAGGGCAATCCATTGCTTTCCCATCCTCCTAACTTTTGATCACTAGATCCTCCAATAGATGACCAATCCCCGTCATCCTTATCCCCCACCTCTCCCCTAAGACGTATATCAAAACAACCCCCTATTGCGTATCTTTCGAAGAAGATGCGCTACTCTCTTTTTTGTATTGCGTTCGCTATCGTCCTTGACTAGCTGCAAATGCGTCAAATGAACAGGCTTCTCCAGATGATACGGACTTATCGTAAGCTTCCTCAAACGTTTCATTACGCCAAGATTGTTATCAATCTCAACATCACGCATGATTCCACACTGGTATAATTCCAATTCCTTGACAGAATCAAGTGTACTTGATAGTGTTTCGAGGCTAGCCTCAGACATGGCATCAAAGCGATGAAGGCACAACTTTTCCAAGGATTGCATCACTGACAAGTGAGAGATGCTCTCTTCAGATAGAGCATGACAGTCCCAGAGTGAGAGCTCTCGTAACTGATGGAGGTCACTGATCGATTCAACTAGATCGTCTGTAAGAACAGAGTCGTAAATGAACAACGAGCGCAGGTTGTGCAGACCCGAAAAGTCAAGGGGGCTCTCCACCATCAAAGCATTCTCTAGTGTTTCATCATCGTCCATGATTGTCTCGTCCATCACGCTTGCATCCGTTCTCATGCCCACACTCAAATTCAGTGTGCTCTCCTCGTCGACATCTACGGGAATGAATGGGACATTTTCATCTGTATCCATCTCGTGAACGCCCATGAATCTCATTCGTAGACACAGAGATTCCAATGATACCATACCATTTAGTTGTTGAGCAACATCTCGCGAAACTTTGTTGTAAATCTGCAGTGAAAGATGACGTAGATTTCCAGAAAGCCGAAGCTGAGATAAGTTGCACTCGTTTTGGATCTGTCCAAACACGTTGAGGACTTTCAGCCGCCTCATTGTGGACAAGGACCCAATATCATCATCGCAGAGGGTGGTAGCAAGCAGAGACAGCTCCTCCAGCTGCGTCATACCAGTGAGAGTACCAAGGTGGCCCTCAATGAGTCGACAATGGACCAGCGACAGCTTTCGCAGTGTATCTTTACCCACATCATGGAGCAGCTGTAGATGGTACCCTTCAAACGAAGTCAAGGCACATAGACATAGCTTCTCAATGCATCTCAATCGCCTCAGTGGCTCTATCCCTACACCTCCAAGCAACTCGACATTGCGCATGGATAGAGATTTGAGACCTTCATTTTGTGTATTGCACACGCTTACGAGCACACGAGCACTCAAACGGGTAAACTCGTCCTCGTTTTGAAGGACAAGGTCAAGGCCCTCCCTTGCAGCATCAGCATCTTCTCGGAGAAGATCGTCCACATCTTCGAAAGAATGTTCAACTCCGTTTCTAGCAGCTTGATCTAGAGAAATAAGCTCATGGCCTGGGCCTGCCCTTGCGGCATCGTCATCAGTTGGTGGCGCAACAGTTGCGGACGGTCCCATCAAATAACCCGGAACAAACTTGAATTCCTCGAGACCCCTCAAGTTTGATAATGCGTCAAAGAAATTATCACTGTTGTCATCTTCGATATTTTTGGGGTGACAGCGTCGAATTTTCAGCTTTTTCAACTTTGTCGCCGATTGAAACAGGTCTTTGAGCAATAGACGTGGCAGGGAGCACTTGGTTAGCTCTATGTATCCAACATTCTTGAGGGCTTTACCATAATCCTGCGACGCATTCGATGATCTGAGGTACATTCTACATGGACTTGTTATGTGAAATGGAAAAACATTTACGAAAAACATAGCCGTTCAAGAGAAGACAAGTCGCCTAGTGACTGCAGGATTGTATAGTCATCCGGCCGCACTAGTGTTAATTCCTTCACTCTGCTCAAGCAATTTGTGTACGGGAAGAATCCTTGCCTCTTGCCAGTCTGGTCCCTAAAGAAGTTGAGACATCTAGTGACCAATGAGCTCCCCATGATCTCAACTTGTGGCCGGTTGAATAATTCCTTTGCTGGACCTAGGAATTTCCTTGCTCGCATCAAAAATGGTCTCGTAGATTTGAGGGCATTTACTCTCAACCTCGCCCTCTTGGCTGGATTGTGACGATGAAGCACCTTGGATACCAACCGCACGTTGTTTGACTTCTTCGATGGTAAGGAACTTGGAGATCGAAGGAGACGAGGACAAGGAGGACTCATCCCAAGTGACGGCAGGGAGAGATTCCAAACTCACTTTGACTGCCAAATCCTGCGGTCCCGTTCCAGCTGTATCAGTATCATCAAGTTGAAACGAATCAACATCATCTTCGTCATAATACGTGGACTCACCAGTATTAACAGTTTTAGATGTAGTTGCGAAGGAAAGGAGGGTTTCTGCAGCAGCTTGGGTATTATTACTTTTGCGTCTTCTCTTTGTGGAGGTGTCTTGATCGACACCAACTGCATTCCCCCTTGCTGCTTTTCTCTTGGACGCTACTCGTGGCGATCGTTGCACTGATGCATTTGCTCGCCTGCTTTGGGGAGATGTAATGCGGGTTCGTTTTGACTGTGCAGAGGTCCTTTGTCGCTTTGGTTTGGGCGCCTGATCTCTCAACTCAATCGCTGGCAGTGGAGGTAGAGGTGGATTTATTTCGTCGCCTTGTTGATTTGCCTCGTCCAGAGATGAGCGTTTGTACGCTCCGTGCCTTATACAAAGCCCCTTTCTCTGGACTTGGTTTGAACATCCATCGCGGCTGCATTGTTTGACCTTTGCCCCATGCCTTTTGCACACTCCTCCTTGTATAGCTTTATTTGTGCATCCTTCCCAGCTGCATCGTTTGACAGTTGCCCCATGCTTCATGCACACTCCTCCTTGTATTGCTTTATTTGTGCATCCTTCTTTGCTGCACTGTTTGACTTTGACCTTTGCCCCATGCTTTATGCACACTCCACCTCTGACAACTATATTTGTGCATCCTTCTTTGCTGCATTGATAAAGTTTGACCTTTGCCCCATGCCTTCTGCACACTCCTCCTTGTATAGCTTTATTTGTGCATCCTTCTTTGCTGCACTGTTTGACCTTTGCCCCATGCTTGATGCACACTCCTCCTACTTGAGCTTGATTTGTGCATCCTTCGCTGCTGCATTTCTTGACCTTCGCCCCATGTTTAACACAGACTCCCTTTTGAGCCCACTTCAGGCACCCAGGCTCACGGCACTGGTACTTCTTCGGCATGTAAGATGTTGGCTAATTAGGTAGATAGTACAATAACTTTATTTGTTAACAATTCTGCTTCGATGGTGATGTGCATGTTGAAATTGGAAGCAAGAAGAAGAAATTGATTTTGTTTCCAAAAGATGTTGTGCGGCAGCTTCTACTGCAGTAGTAGTAATGGTAGCAGCCCCAGATCTAGGAAGTCAATAGAGGCCAGAAGAGATTTATATTGAAGCTCTAGAGAGAGAGAGAGAGAGAGAGAGTAGGGCTACGTGTTCGATGGTCGGCAACAGCGGGCGACATCACCATGTTCTTGCACTTGGCTTCGCTTTGAGATGAGGTGTCAATTTTTTTGCGGGAACGATCACTTCTTCGATCTTTCTCTCTTCAACCAACTCTTTTTGCTGACTGCTATCGCTCCACTCTACAATACTATCAAAAGATGCTTCGGCTATCCATCGCTACTATCACAGCAGCTCTCCTCTGCTGCTGCTTGGGCTTTACGAGTGCATTCGTCCCTCCGACATCTCCATTCACGGCAGCTATCAGCAAATCTGCACAAACGTCATCACATCATCATGCAACGTCAACTTCATTAGATGCCACTCGACGCAACTTTATCGATCAATCAATAGCCACAATCACAGCCACCTCAATCATCTTATCAGCACAGCCAGCATTGGCCAAAGAAGCACCAATCGAAATCACACCCCAAATCGTCCAAGAAGCCTTCGATGCCATCCGCAACGAATTAACCTCTTCCAGCGGAGTCGTCGCCACTCTCTCCAACTTGATTGACAATGGCTCCTTCGAAGAAATCCTGCAATACACTAAAGAATCAGATGCATACTTTCGTAGAGCCAAGCTGGGCAAGGCTCGTAAGATGTTGACGGACAAGGATCTGAAGGGGGAGGCGGTATTGATGAGTAATGCTGTGACGTTTGATTTGATTGGTATTAATAGGGCGTCTCGACCTGGTAAGGAGAATAGAGAGGATCAGTTGAGGTATTTGGAGGAGTTGAAGAAGGATATTGCCAAGTTTCTGGAGTTGGAGAAGACTATTGTGTTTGATTGATAATGGTGTAGTATTGGGTTTATGCTGATAGCAGTCATTTGCCGAAGGTATTTCTTTCGATTGAGATGCTCTTCTATTTGGCAGTATCTCGCTGTCATCTTTGACGGGCATAGTGCAAGTTTCTTCGGACGATAGGGAACCGTACAGATGAAATGCCAATTCCATGTCAGAGTCAGATAGTTCTCAAGACATTACCGTGAGACATTTTTCTTTTGGCATGTGAGAGGAGTACCCGTAGCCGTGGCATGAAAGCATGCATGCGCATCTGGTTTAGTCGTTGCATCATTGGACAAGTAGTGATAGTATTCCCTTCTGATAGAGCATGAAAATCCCAGAGAAAGCGGAATAAGCGCGACGGTTGTGTGGATCGAAAAGTGAACATTCGATTGAGATACGAATGATTATTTGTTTGCGGATGTATATTTTAACTGCATTTATTTACTCATTAAGCTCTGGTAACTCGGTGCAGCATGTAATGACAAAAGCCCATCCTACTCTAATAGGATTGGCCTCTCCTGTGGAAGCAATACCATCCTCACTACTTGTTTCATAGGCAGAAGAAGTGTGTCGAGACGTGGCCAGGTTAGGATATAATATTGAATAAGAGCAATATTTATGTATGTGAATATCGAGTCGTGAAGAAGATCCTCATCATTATTTGATTGATGAAATAGCTTACGGATACACTAAATTCTCTGCTGCATCTGTGTTACTCTTTAAGCTCAGGTAATGTAGACTAGATGCAGCACTTCCCATTGAAATAATTGATTGCCCCCCTTCCCCTACTACCTACACCGCAGTTTCGTGACGTGTTTCGTGACGTAGAGTTATGACCAAGTTGCACAAGGGCAATCCATTGCTTTCCCCTCCTCATATCTTATTGATTACTAGATCCTCCAATAGATGACCAATCCCCGTTATCCCCCGCATCTTTCCTAAGACGTATATCAAAACAACCCCCTATTGCGTATCTTTCGAAGGAGATGCGCTACCCTCTTTTTTGTGTTGCGTTCGCTATCGTCCTTGACTAGCTGCAAATGCGTCAAATGGATAGGCTTCTCCAGATGATACGGACTTATCGTAAGCTTCCTCAGACGTTTCATTACGCCAAGATTGTTATCAATCTCAACATCACGCATGATTCCACACTGGTATAATTCCAATTCCTTGACACAATCAAGTGTACTTGATAGTGTTTCGAGGCTAGCCTCAGACATGGCATCAAAGCGATGAAGGCACAACTTTTCCAAGGATTGCATCGCTGACAAGTGAGTAATGCTCTCTTCAGATAGAGCATGACAGTCCCAGAGTGAGAGCTCTCGTAACTGATGGAGGTCACTGATCGATTCAAGTAGATCGTCTGTAAGAACAGAGTCGTAAATGAACAACGAGCGCAGGTTGTACAGACCCGAAAAGTCAAGGGGGCTCTCCACCATCAAAGCATTCTCTAGTGTTTCATCATCGTCCATGATAGTCTCGTCCATCACGCTTGCATCCGTTTCTCATGCCCACACTCAAATTCAGTGTGCTCTCCTCGTCGACATCTACGGGAATGAATGGGACATTTTCATCTGTATCCATCTCGTGAACGTCCATGAATCTCATTCTTAGACACAGAGATTCCAATGATACCATACCATTTAATTGTTGAGCAACATCTCGCGAAACTTTGTTGTAAATCTGGAGTGAAAGATGACGTAGATTTCCAGAAAGCCGAAGCTGAGATAAGTTGCACTCATATTGGATCTGTCCAAACACGTTGAGGGCTTTCAGCCGCCTCATAGTGGACAAGGACCCAATATCATTATCGCAGAGGGTGGTAGCAAGCAGAGACAGCTCCTCCAGCTGCGTCATACCAGTGAGAGTACCAAGGTGGCCCTCAACGAGTCGACAATGGACCAGCGACAGCTTTCGCAGTGTATCTTTACCCACATCATGGAGCAGCTGTAGATGGTACCCTTCAAACGAAGTCAAGGCACATAGACATAGCTTCTCAATGCATCTCAATCGCCTCAGTGGCTCTATCCCTACACCTCCAAGCAACTCGACATTGCGCATGGATAGAGATTTGAGACCTTCATTTTGTGTATTGCACACGCTTACGAGCACACGAGCACTCAAACGGGTAAACTCGTCCTCGTTTTGAAGGACAAGGTCAAGGCCCTCCCTTGCAGCATCAGCATCTTCCCGGAGAAGATCGTCCACATCTTCAAAAGAATGTTCAACTCCGTTTCTAGCAGCTTGATCTAGAGAAATAAGCTCATGGCCTGGGCCTGCCCTTGCGGCATCGTCATCAGTTGGTGGCGCAACAGTTGCGGACGGTCCCATCAAATAACCCGGAACAAACTTGAATTCTTCGAGACCCCTCAAGTTTGATAATGCGTCAAAGAAATTATCACTGTTGTCATCTTCGATATTTTTGGGGTGACAGCGTCGAATTTTCAGCTTTTTCAACTTTTTCGCCGATTGAAACAGGTCTTTGAGCAGTAGACTCGGCAGGGCACACTTGGTTAGCTCTATGTATCCAACATTCTTGAGGGCTTTACCATAATCCTGCGACGCATTCGATGATCTGAGGTATATTCTACATGGACTTGTCATGCGAAATGGAAAACATTTAAGAAAACATAGCCGTTCAAGAGAAGACAAGTCGCCTAGTGACTGCAGGAATTGTATAGTCATCCGGCCGCACTAGTGTTAATCCCTTCACTCTGCTCAAGCAATTTGTGTACGGGAAGAATCCTTGCCTCCTGCCAGTCTGGTCTCGAAAGAAGTTGAGACATCTAGTGACCAATGAGCTCCCCATGATCTCAACTTTTGGCCGGTTGAATAATTCCTTTGCTGGACCTAGGAATTCCCTTGCTCGCATCAAAAATGGTCTCGTAGATTTGAAGGCGTTTACTCTCAACCTCGCCCTCTTGGCTGGATTGTGACGATGAAGCACCTTGGATACCAACCGCACGTTGTTGACTTCTTCGATGGTAAGGAAATTGGAGATCGAAGGAGACGAGGACAAGGAGGAATCATCCCAAATGACGGCAGGGAGCGATTCCAAACTCACTTTGACTGCCAAATCCTGCGGCTCCGTCCCAACTGTTGTAGCATCATCAAGTTGAAACGAATCTACATTATCTTCGTCATAATACGTGGACTCACCAGCATCAACAGTTTTAGATGTAGTTGCGAAGGAAAGGAGGGTTTCTGCAGCAGCTTGGGTATTAATACTTTTGCGTCTTCTCTTTGTGGAGGTGTCTTGATCGACACCAGCTGCATTCCCCCTTGCTCCTTTTCTCTTCGATGCTAATCGTGGCGATCGCTGCACTGATGCATTAGCTTGCCTGTTTTGGGGAGATGTGGCGCGAATACGTTTTTGACTGTGCAGAGGTCCTTGGTCGCTTTGGTTTGGGTGCCTCATCTCTCAACTCAACCGCTGGCAGTGAGGGTTGAGGTGGATTTATTTCATCGCCTTCTTGATTTGCCTCGTCGGGAGATGTGCGTTTGTATGCTCCGTGCCTTATACAAAGCCCCTTTCTCTGGACTTGGTTTGTGCATCCTTCCTTGCTGCATTGTTTGGGCTTTGCCCCATGCCTAATGCATACTCCTCCTTGTATAGCTTTATTTGTGCATCCTTCCCAGCTGCATCGTTTGACCTTTGCCCCATGCCTCATGCACACTCCTCCATTCTGAGCTTTCTTTGTGCACCCATTGCTGCTGCATAGTTTGACCTTTGCGCCATGCCTCATGCACACTCCCCCTTTGAGAACTTGATTTGTGCATCCTTCACTGCTGCATAGTTTGAGCTTTGCCCCATGCTTCATGCACACTCCTCCATTCTGAGCCCACTTCTTGCATCCAGACTCACGACATGTCCACTTCTTCGGCATTAGATGTTGGGTAATGATGAGATGGTGAACTTCTATGCTTTGTGATGATGTGTATGTTGAAGTTGGTAGCGAGACGAAGAAATTGATTTGTTTCCCAAAGATGTTGTGCGGCAGCTTCTGCGTCAGTATAGTAGTAGCATCAGCCAGATCTAGGAAGCTAATAGAGGCCAGAAGAAGAGATTTGGAAGAGAGAGTAGTGAGGGCTAAGTGTTCGATGGTCGGCAACAGGGGGCGACATCACCATGTTCTTTGCACTTGGCTAAGCTTTGAGGTGTCAATTTTTTGCGGGAACCATCACTTTTTCGATCTTTCTCTTTATTCAATCTTCAACCATACTTTTGCTGACTGCTCTCTACGCTACGCTACAATACTATCAAAAGATGCCTCGGCTATCCATCGCTACTATCACAGCAGCTCTCCTCTGCTGCTGCTTGGGCTTACGAGTGCATTCGTCGCTCCGACATCTCCATTCACGGCAGCTATCATCAAATCTGCACAAACGTCATCAAATCATCATGCAACGTCAACTTCATTAGAGGCCACACGACGCAACTTTATCAATCAATCAATAGCCACAATCACAGCCACCTCAGCAATCATCTTTCAAGCACAACCAGCAGCGGCCAAAGAAGCACCAATCGAAATCACACCCCAAATCGTCCAAGAAGCCTTCGATGCCATCCGCAACGAATTAACCTCTTCCAGCGGAGTCGTCGCCACTCTCTCCAACTTGATTGATAATGGTTCATTCGAAGAAATCCTGCAATACACTAAAGAATCAGATGCGTACTTTCGTAGAGCCAAGCTGGGCAAGGCTCGTAAGATGTTGACGGATAAGGATCTGAAGGGGGAGGCGGTATTGATGAGTAATGCTGTGACGTTTGATTTGATTGGTATTAATAGGGCGTCTCGACCTGGAAAGGAGAATAGAGAGGATCAGTTGAGGTATTTGGAGGAGTTGAAGAAGGATATTGCCAAGTTTTTGGAGTTGGAGAAGACTATTGTGTTTGAATAAGTTTAGTGGAGATAATGTTTGGGTGAGTGGAGGGAGGGAGAGATTATTCATTAAATATTAGGGGGGAGGATGAAGATTTAAAGAATTCAACAACAAACAGCACTTACCTAAATGAGGGACATAGAGCGTCCATCAATATCCAATACTTATAAATACGCAACGCTATTTTTTCCTGCTGTTCTATGAATTTATAATTTCATTGTCCTCCCAGACACCATTCTTAGGAGGAGCAATTTCAGCAAAATCGTGTCACTCTTGTCCAGAAGCGGCTGCATTACAGTCAAGCTTATGACTGGGCCAATCAGCCACATGGCACTCACGAGAGCAGTAGTGAGCCTGATTACATCCAGTACAACAGAGCATCTTGCTGCGATCAACCTTCTGACCGGAGGGGCAACCCGGATAGATGCACCATCCCAGCTTTTTGATAGATCTCACTTCCTTGTACTTGTCGTCCAAGCATTTACAGGGAATTCGCCTCCTCAAATATTTCACCAGCGTGTGCTCGTCAGATTTTACCAACTCACAAACTCGTTGTTGCCAATACTTATCGCGTACATCTGAAGAGATTTGATCAAAGTAATACGAAAAAAAAGCTAGGAATCGTGCTCCCGTAATGTCATTCATGAGGACAAGTTTTGTTCCCATTGCCACAAGGTATGATATGATCCACTCCATTTTATTGTAATACACTTCTGAGTGCTGATCGCGCATGACACTGACTGCTGCATCCAAGGAGGCCATCGCCTCTCCATAATTTTCTTTTACTGACATGTTATAAACATCAATAAAGATATCTACAAAGTCAACGCAGACGCGGTCACTGGGGGGAAGACAGCATACGCAGGTAACGCAGCCATGGACGCACTCGTCGCTACCACTCATCTGAAGCCACTCCATCTGCGATATTAGCGATTCTACTTTGCTCCCTTCTTTTTCTTCAGAACGCTTCACCTCCTCCTTTACGTCTCCGTTGCTCTTCTTACCTTCCTCCACCGCTTTGAGCGCCCTCCTTGCCTTCCCTCGGGCCTTCTTCCTCGATGTCATTGCCAGATTATTTTGCCAGATCAAGATCAGTGATTTGATTGAATTGTTGAAAAAACCCGACTTCTGGTAGGACTGAGAAGGGAAACAGAGAAAGATAGCGTCTCACATTTTGGTACTCATCTTCTCTTGTTTTACTGACCCTCCCTCCCTTCCTGCATGCATTGTTGGTTGCATTGCAGTTGCGAAAGCGAACCGAACACCTATTATCTTCGATGAGAAACACCACATCATCTTCAATCTGACCAAAGGGAGTGCAGGGAGCAAAGCACTTCCCATAAAATCTATTGCAACCACTCGCTTCATCTCTATCTGCTCTGCACCTAGCCGTCCATTCATATTGACTTCTCTTCACCAAACAATGACTAACATGATCAAATACCTCACCCTCATCACTTTCTTCGCCGCCTTGACGGCAATTACTGCTAAAGACGACTGCTGCCAGTCAACTACAAGCTCTTGCCCCAGCGGCCTGTTCTCCATCGATATCGCCGAGGAGGATGCGGGCGTAGTATGCTGCGAGGTCGAAGACGCCACTGTCAACTGGGGCGTCGATCCTGTACCTCAGTGCGGAACTGATGCATCTGGTGTCTCTACCACTGCATCGGGTGGTGCTTCTGATTGTTGCACCACAACTGAATCTACGTGCCCAGAGGGCAAGATGAATGTTAGTAAGTGTCATTAATTTGTTCCTTGTTTGCACTCAGCGTCGTATCATCATACATATCTAACCAACCTCTACTTTTCCTTCAATATTTCTTGTTATCGACATTTGGTAGATGCCGATACGGTGATTGCAGGGGTGAAGGTCGAGACTTGTTGCGATCCATCATCAGATGGGTCACAAGCTGAGATAACCAACCTAGACTTTGACACCCTTGATGCTTGTACTGCATCTGCTTCTACTGGAAATACCGGCTCGACTCCTTCATCGGCACCGTCGGCAGCACCCAAGGAACGTGTGGCAGTTGCCATTGGTATGGCTATTCTTGGGGCTGTACTCCAGTAGAGTGTCATGAGAATATCTCATTGGGATCGGGAAGAAGTCATGTGTGTACCAATCATATTGGTCTAAAGATAATAATAACTAAGTTAATCAGATTAGATATATCTACCTAATAAGGACCTGCTAGGTATGAACTTTTGTCTGTCATACGGTCTTTTGGATTGGATTACCGAAAGGTTTGCCTAACAGCAAGATGGGCAGATGCCCATAGGAGGATCTCCTCTTAGACACGGAGTCTGCAAACAGATAGTCTGTACCTGCAACAGTGGTTTTGACTCATGCTATCAGTCTTGTGATGCCTTCTTCCTTCGGCGCTTCTTCGGTGCATGTCGTTGAGTCATGTCTGGGAGAGCTGACTCTTCGATTGCAACTGAAGCAGCGTTGCGTTTGCGGTTGAGCAGAGTAATGAGTTGGTCAGATGGGCCCGGGTCGTCATAAGTTACCTTTCCCCGGAGACGGTTGCTGCCCACCGCCACACGGCGGTTGTTTTGTCTCCTCCGTTTCTGACGCTCTTTAGTGGAGCTAGAGCCTGCTTTAGTGGTGGACGAGGACGGACGTTTGGAGGGCAGTGCTCGATCAAGTTGGGGCCTGTTGGTGCTGGTTGGTTGAGGACGATTGGAGCTAGCTTCCCATAGCAAATAGGCAATCCGCCGCCTGGTATCTAGATTCTGAAAGTCTTGCTCCTCGTACAATGTGTTGGACAGGGGGATGTTTTGGGCCAGGAGCGTCATATTGACGATAGTAAACACTCCGCAGTCGTATCCATTGTATTGTCGTGGACGTGGACAGTTTGCAGAGTCGTCTAAAGTTGCGCTATCATCTGCATCTTCCTGAGGGGATGTGGCTCTGAATTTATCTTTCAGGTATCGTAGCATTGTGTTCAAATACAATTGATTCGATTCCTTTACCCCGGACGAGTCCCAGAGCATGCTAGATTTATTTGCCATACTGACTTTCAAGCAAAGCCAGTGAACATTCCTGTGATTGATTGGCATGATGATGAGTTCCTTGACTCCAAGAATGCCATTCGACAGCCGATCTCCCCAGCGTTTTACCTCATCGAATTTGTACGAAGGTGTTTGTGTACCGTGTGGTTGTGGTCCAGTGTCGAGCAGCCTCGAGAAGAAGTAGGTGGAGAAGAAGTGCACCCGTCTATTCCTGACCAGGGGTCGAATGATGTTCATGGCAAAGCTGTTAATCACGTCGCTCTTCAGCCATAGACCTGGATTCAGAGTCTTGAGGCTCTCGAATTTCACCCCGTTGGCACTACGCTTGAAAGAGAGATCGGGGTCTGTGGCAGTGGACGATTCTGAAGCTAAGGTTGTGATAAGAGTGCGTTGATTGGGACCTTGGACTTGGAGTTCTCGCTCAGGTTGTTTCGGCGCAATAGTTGTATGCGGTCACCGTCGACTCCTGCTGACTGCGAAGAATTTGTTCGGGCAGGTTGCCTTCTCGATACTTTCCTTCTCTTAGCGGAACTCTCTCTCGGATTGTTCCTGTCGGCTGCAGGCCTCTCTGGATTTGTAGGTTGTTGAGGGAGCTCTTGAATCCTAGTTTTGAACTCGGGCATCTTCAGGATATCATTCCAGCTATTCGTCTTACCCTCGGATATTTGGTGGGCGCTCTCTGCTGCTGTCCGAGCGGCTCTTACTGCGTTTAACCAGTATTGTTGGTCAGCTGTCCTCATTCCGAAGAGGTCGTCCGCATATTGGTCTAAAGATAATAAAGTAATAGTGCTTAGAAATTCAGTAATGGTAATGCAACTCAATTCAAGCATGGTAAATTGGGATGCTATGATTGAATCCACTGTTGAGTGCGTGCATTAAAGCAGTATTTACTTAGATGTAGTAGCTCCACAATGGATCGAGAAGTTGACATAAGTCGGATTTGTAAGAAGTAATCAAATTAGTAAATTGAAGGAGAATATCAATTAAACAGTTACTATTACTAGCTTCGATGCACTCAGCTAGCCCGCCGGGTGCGCGTTTTACACGGCTCCTTCTCTTTTTGATGATTGCAGCTGCTGCTTGTTATGATACTTGTTCCCACGTCTCAGTTTGCAAATACAAATTCAGAATTGAGTTATCTGATAATGTTCTCCTTGTGTATTGCATCAAATCTTATTTAATTGTGGATTCTTAGCTTGCTTACAACTGTAGGCGCTTGCAATGGCCTTTCTCGCTTGAGAACTTCACCGGGCCCACAGAAAATACAAGAAAGTAAGACCGAGCCAAGACCAAGAGTCGTGCAGCGTTGATGTTGAGCCGTGGTCCCTCCCTGCAGCCTCACCATGCTACTCTCATAAAAAATACAAAAGGTGAGATCTGAGATCATCGTTTGCGTGTGGAACGATGAGTATTGCTGCTGCTGCTAGCTCTCACTCTCATGCTCATGCTGATGCTGGGAACTCTCTTGCTCTTGCATATCGTTCATATCATCCTAACCCACCTCATGAATATCGTTCATCATCCTTTCTAGTCTAACCATTCATATCTCGCTACTGACTTTTATCCTTCTCTCTTCTACATCTGCAGTATTGTCATCCACGTTCTATCATCATCGTTCATACACAATGTCTAAGTTCTACTTCAACAAAGTCGGCAATCAGTTCTACATCACTCCAAAGGTCAACCTCGATCTACACGACTCGGCACGTACAGCGTGAACTATGACGAAAAGAAAGGATTCTTCCTAGAAACAATGAATGATTACCAAATCAATGGAAAGATCTACGGTGATTTAGTCAAGAAGTCTGACCGAATCTTGAACACATTCCTGGATCAGCCCATGTCTACGGGAACATTGTTGGTCGGCGAAAAGGGCAGTGGGAAGACTCTCCTTGCCAAGTACATATTTATTGCCGCTAAGGAAAGAGGTATTCATACCATCGTGATAAACCATCCATTCCATGGAGATTCAATTTGTTCATGCAGAGTATCCAGGAGCCAGTCATCGTTTTGATGGATGAGTTTGAGAAGGTATACACGACGGGTGCAGATGAACACGGTAGATGGAGAGGAGACGCAAATTACCAAGCAAAGTTGCTTACTCTACTCGACGGTGTATACCTTACTCGTCTAAATAGCATGGATAGTCACATGATGAATCGTCCAGGTCGGTTGTATTACATGCTTGAATTTAATGGATTGGATGCTTCTTTTGTAGAGGAATACTGCGAGGACAATCTAGTGCAGAAGGAGTACATTCCAGCTGTCACTGCCATTTCGAGCCTGTTTGAATCATTCAATTTTGATATGCTGAAGGCGATGGTCGAGGACATGAACCGATACAAAGAAGGGCCAGCTGAGGTTCTCAAGTATCTCAACGTCCGACCCGATGAACGCGGGAACAACGGAACAGTTCAATGTCAACTTAATTGTCAATGGAGAGAAGAAGGACAATGTACAAAAGACATGGCGCGGTAATCCTCTCTTACAGATAATAGAGATTTGCTCCAAGAATTACTCTGACGCACAAAGGAGGGGGGCTATGCTGGCGAGGATAAAAAGGAGGATTGCACAGAGGACGATGAGAAATACATCTGTTACTTTCCAGCCAAGAATCTGCAGAGTCTAGACGCCAAGAAGCGTGTCTATCAATTCCAAAACAAAGCAAAGGATGTGTTGGTACTCACTCCTGTCCCTAGCTTGGTCGGTGGTGGTTTGAACATTGATGCATACCACTCTCTGCTCTTCTAACGTCTGTTATTTAGGATACCTACCAACTCGCACGAGCCTCATCTGTAGTGGATTATAATTGGCTCACTGATATGAGGATGTTGCTGCCGCCACAATTGTATCATTCGTTACCTACAAGAGCGAAGATTCGGATTCTCCCGATAAAAAGCATGTTTACTTCCGCAGTTGTTTTATCAGGCTGCGCCGTTTATGACGCTATTTTCTCAAAGATCCCACCTAACTCCAAACTCCTCGTATTGTACAATAACTAATGCAAACAATCAGCAAGGATGACACATGATTTGCGTTCTGCTTTTGTAACAAATTTTGTAGCTCAGTGTTGTTGAATTTGATGGATAGACTAAGAAGAGAAGCCAAAACCTAAAACTCATACTCATATGAAGAGCTAAAATATTTTGTGAAGAGCTAAAATATTTTGAAGTATGTGAAAAAATCACAGAAGCGGGCTGGTCTGCATTAGCCATGCTTCTTTTACTTTTATATGATATTTCTAGCATCAACAATACCTACTTGTCAAATCACACCCTCGCATATGTTGGTGTTCCCAGAGACATGTTTTTGATTTTGATAGTCACAGAAGCACTATCTTTAGACAAATTCACTCCGTGCTTGCATTCCCATGCCATGCTGCCGCTGCTCTTTGTCAACGAGCGATTTTAACGATTCCTGCTGTTTCCCCTCTCCCGCACCATGCTGCTCATTTTGCGTCTCCTTCTTGGCTTTGGCTTTGGCCGCCCTCCTTGCCTTGCCTTTAGCCTTCTTCCTCGATGCCATCCTACTCTGGTAGGCATGCGGCAGGCGTGGCAGGGTAGTAGCGCAGCTTGAGAATTGAGAATGAAAAAAGGTGACAGGTGAAACCCACCCAGCATTGTGTATTCAAACTAGCAAACTAGCTAATCTATTCGTCTTCATCACCCCCTCTTTACGCATATTCCATCTCCCATTCGGAATCGCCTTGTTCATGGCTCGTAGATGCATCACTTGCACCTACATTCGCAGCTTCAAAGCAGTATCTTTCATTCAATTCCCAATTCACTGCAGCTGCGTCGCTTGCATCCAAAGAAAAGGCTCCTACTTTTCGACAAGCTGGACATTTCGTCGGGTCTATTCGATGAGTTGGGCCATTTACCATTTTCCATGGACTGGAAAAGCATGTCACCAAGCATCCATGACATACATACGGCACAACTACATGCGCTCTCTTTTGCACATGTCACCACTTCACTGGCATTGTACTTATGTTTCGCGGCATATCTATGTATGACACAGACAGTTTCACTTGGTTGCAACTCGATATATGGTAAGGAAGTGCCGGTACTGGTACTGGTACTGGTACTGCGACCTCGCTCTCAGTCTCAGCTGTTAATTCTTCAGCTCGATACTTCTTCTCCCAATGTGAGCATTGTAACAAAGTCCTCCTTTCCTCCTCCTTGATAGATTGTCGCAGCCTTCCTTGCTGCATTTTTGACTTTGAGCTTTGCTCTATGACTCCAACAAACTCCTCCAGTGATGGCATAGTTGGTGCATCCAGAAGCAGAAGCATTACAGTTGAGCCTTCCTCCATGGCTCCAACTCCAACATACTCCTCCTTTTTTTCGTAATTTATGCATCCTTCACTGCGCATAAGTAATTTGACAGCTGCTCCATGCTTGAGCACACTCCTCCTTCTCGAGGATTTATGCATCCTTCACTGCGCATAAGTAATTTGACAGCTGCCCCATGCTTGAGCACACTCCTCCTTCTCGAGCTATATTTGTGCACCCTTCAGCACTGCATAGACATAGATAGGCTTTGACAAGCTTTGACCTTGCCCCATGCTTCTTACACATTACACACACTCCTCCATTTTTAGCTTGATTTGTGCACCCTTCACTGCTGCATCGTTTCTGCGTTGCCCCATGTCTAACACACACTCCTTTTCTTCGAGCTCGAGCATGCTTTGTGCACCCATCTGTGGAGCAACTCTTTGCATTCTTTCTCCAATTGTATTGTATATTTTCTTCACTTTCACCCGTTCTTTTTCTTCCTACAGCTGAGATGACTATGACTTCTTTTTCTTTGCATGCGTTTTGCGACTATCACTACCGGTGGCGGCAGCGGCAGCGACAGAAGTAGTTGAGGTGGTGCTTCATTCACACCAGCGGACTTCAATAAGTAGTGACTGATTTATGCATCCTTCACTGCGCATAAGTAATTTGACAGCTGCCCCATGCTTGAGCACACTCCTCCTTCTCGAGCTATATTTGTGCACCCTTCAGCACTGCATAGACATAGATAGGCTTTGACAAGCTTTGACCTTGCCCCATGCTTCTTACACATTACACACTCCTCCATTTTGAGCTTGATTTGTGCACCCTTCACTGCTGCATCGTTTCTGCGTTGCCCCATGTCTAACACACACTCCTTTTCTTCGAGCTCGATCATGCTTTGTGCACCCATCTGTGGAGCAACTCTTTGCATTCTTTCTCCAATTGTATTGTATATTTTCTTCACTTTCAACCGTTCTTTTTCTTCCGACAGCTGAGATGACTAGACTTCCTTTTCTTTGCATGCGTTTTGCGACTATCACTACCGGTGGCGGCAGCGGCAGCGGCAGCGGCAGAAGTAGTCGAGGTGGTACGTCATTCAGGCTCACCAACGGACTTCAATACATAGTGTATTCAACTGCACTTCAACAACTTCAACCGGATAAGATACGTCACCGAGTGGTGGCGGCACGCTGTAGTCCTCGGTATAGAAATCCGATCGAGGGCGCAAAAAATAAAAATCATGTAGAAAAAGGTTTTATTTTGGTTTTGGCGGGCTTAATTTCGGATCTCTATAACCTCTGAAGTCTCAAGCAACCATTTTGTCCCCACAGATCGCAAAGTCGATTCTCCTTGCCTCCAGTGCAACTGCAACGCTATACACACAACATAGCAAAATTAACATCGATAGTTATCAATTGCAATCGGATACACCACTCAAACAATGTCCTGAGTCCTCGAAGACGGCCTGGCCGCGTTGTATCGAAGAAAAGTCCGTTTCGGCAGTAGAAACGGAGCTGAATGGAGGCATCGTTCGAGCCCTTTGTATTGTACCAATCGTTTCCATTCTTGTGAGTCGTTCGATTCTGCCCTCACGTCGAGAGAAGGTCGGACGAATCAAACAAATGGAGAGACACATGTCGTATCTAAAGCGGCACTAGGATCAAGCGCAGCGCATTCTTGCTCTTGAGTGTGCACTGTAAAATGCATTGCATCTCTCATCAGATCATGTGCTCTCTAGGCTTAAAAGGCAATCCTCTTAGCCTCTAAACATAATGGAATGAATCATTTATTGCTTGTGAATAACTATCGAGAAACAAATCGAATAAGCTCTTGCGCTTCGCTCCCGGCTCTCCTCTTCAAGCTCCGTTCTTCCATATCCTTTTGCCTAGGGCCTAGCGAAAGAAACCTAGCGTTGTAGTCGACCTCCACGCTCATGATATGATCGAGGACTCCGAGAAGAGTTCTGGGGTGCATTCCAATCGACAGAGTAACCATATTGGTTGATGTCGTAGTGAATCAAGGTAATGACACACTGGAGGCAAGAGGAATCGCGAGAATCGACTTTGCGATCTGTGGGGACAAAATGGTTGCTCCAGGAGCGATCTCACGATCAGCTGACCCGGCGCGCGTGAATTAGGATTTTCGATTTTACCTGAGGCCTATTTTAAAAAAACCCTAAGTCACTTTCACTTAGGGGCTCATCTAGCTAAATTCAGCCCTCTGTGTGTGTCGTAACCACCGATGTCCCAGCACAACCACGTGGTGTCCACTCTGCTACTACCCCATACGAACAACTTAGGCCCCATGGTTGTGCTGGGACATCGCTTGGGTGCCTCTAATCGCTGCTGTAAATTCTCAAATCTCCCCGGATCGGCATCTGTGTAGACACATATTTGTGTGTGGTTGTGTGTGCGGAGACCGTGGCTTCTTTGTCTCCCATCGAGCGTCGAGCGCCTCTCCCCATTCCATTGTCTTCGCGAGAGAACGGAAGAGATAAATTATGGCGGAGACAGTGTGGAGCAATAAGACCTTTTCCCATTTGAGGGAGGCTATCGCGCAGTTGCTAACGAAACATGTCAATGTATTCTTTCTATACGACCAGTTGGAAGGTCCTCTGTCCGACTTCTTCAAAACCAGCAGCACTTTCAATGGCAATAAATTATTACGTCCGGAACTTTGGCTCAATGATGAAGTAATAAATGGATTCAGCATGAACTATCTTGCCCCCAAACTCAGGAATGGCTTCATATTCAAGACTCATTTCATGAGCCAACTCCTCAACACCGGTATTGAACGTCCGACTTATACGTATTCGAATGTGAAACACTGGTCGAGACGCATAGAATGCGGCCTATTCAAACTCGACAACCTCTACATTCCTATCAACCACCAAAATGTTCATTGGTTAACCATGCGTGTCAACTTCAAGGCGAGAGAAATTTCTCTTTGGGACTCGGCAGGCATGAACTATACAAATACGCAGTACATTAAAGCAGCTCTTCAATACCTTGGAGATGAATACATGAGAGCTGACGACGAGATTAAAGGTGACGAATTGGACGTGGTGAAATGGATGAAGACTTGGACCACTGCAGATTTGTCGTTCGAATGCCCACAACAAGATAACGACTATGATTGCGGTGTCTTCCATCTTCTCAACCTTTGTTTGCTAGTTGAGGGAGAAGCTATCACTGAGGATGCGTACTCACAAGCATCCATCAACGCAAAAGATGCGAGAAAAACAATCGCATATATCCTTTGGAGGACAAGCTCCAATCGTTCGAGCCGTAGACAAGCGTAACACGTGTTCGTTTAGCAGTATGAATTCATTTAGAGACACATAAATTAGATAAGAATGCTTCATGATCGCCGTAGCGGTGCAGAAAATCAGGTCGAAAATTTTAAAATGCGAAAATCGCTCGAAGGAGGTCTCATGTAAAGTCGAATGTCTCGATTCACGCGGGAACGCTCATTTCGGATCAGCTGATCGTGAGATCGCTCCCAGCTCTCAGAGGTTCTATGCTTGAGCTTCCTTCCCTCCAAAAAAAGTAAAATATCGCGTTGCGCAAAAATCAAAGGTTTGATGGCGCGATGTCGAAAGCTTAGAAACCGAGGACTACAGTGTGGGTGGCGGTGTTGGATTTCTCAAACAATGTGAATTGCAGCTGCTTCAAATTTTTGCGGGAACCGGCGACACGTCCTCCCAAAAAGTTCAAAATTTGTTCCGATGAACAGGTGACAGAATCTCTGCTATGTATGCTTCTTGCCTCGAAGAACACAACCTTCAGTGATAAAAGTGTTGAAGCGTTGCATTATTGGTACTGTTGGCATCGGAAGTGAAGGCATAGAGCTACATTGAAAGTAAATAGCGGCTGTCTACACAACATATGTACCAAAAAATACCGCAGGTCAAAAATCAATGACATCGGCCCCTCTCGGCTCACTATCTACAATAGAACTTCATCTCAACCATACAAGAAGAAAATGACGGCTTACTCAGCACTAATACTGGCGGCACTAACGACATTGTCGTCTTTTAGCTGCATGGCGGCGGCATTTTCAAATGAATTCTCATCATTGCCTTCACGGCAGATGATGCTTGGCGATAATGGCGGCGGCACTTGGTATGGTCATGGTGAGTTGCCATGTCTCTGTAATGATGATATGATACAGCAGTGTTCGTAGAGAGACTGGCTGCTGCCTTTTTGAAACAAGGTCGATACACGTCTTGTGTTCTTCTCATGCATCAATAATGATTCATTCCATGCCCACCGCTCACAACTTGTTCACTACATTGCATTTCAATAACTCACAAAGCTCCAAACACAAGAACAGCAGCAATCGCTATATCATCATCAACCGCACTATTCTACAAAGATTTAGAAGGCACCGAAACTTCTTCCGATGAAACACAGCAACAACAACAAGAAGAAATGTTCGTTCGATCAAAGAAGCGCAATAACAAACAACTATTCAAGAAGTCACGTGCCTCCTCCTACACCACGGCAGCAGCAATCAAAAAGAATAAAAAGAATAAACTCAAAAACAAACAACGATCGTACACACTGCACAAACGATCCAAGGGTGTGCCTGTAGCCACGAGAGAAGAATTGGCGACTCATGTACAATCTGTCTTTTCAGATCTAAAGGAGTATGAACTTGGTGCTACTGCCGATGGCGACATTGAAGATCAACTCAACAACAACAACAGCCATGATAATGTCAACACACACGACAAGGGAATAATGAAACAAAACTCCCTCCTACTAGACAAACACCCCTCCCTAGTCCTCAACGCAGACTACCAACCACTCCGAATGCTACCACTCAGTACATGGTCGTGGCAGAATACAGTCAAGGCGGTATTGAGTGGTAAGGCGGTTGTTGTGGATGTTTATCCTGATTTGTATGTGAGGGCGGTTAGTTTGGATATTCCTGTGCCTAGTGTGATTGCGCTTAGGGAGTATGCTCCTACTGGCAAGGCGGTGAGTGTGGTGAAGTGTGCTTGTCTTGTCTTGCTTGTCCTTGTCGTACTCATATTCTCACTCTTCATCCTCAACACAACACAACACAGAAACCAGCATTCACCAGACGCAACGTCTTCCTCCGAGACGGCTACCGCTGCCAATACTGCTCCCACCTCTTCCGCACCACCGACCTATCCCTCGACCACGTCATGCCCCGATGCCTCGGCGGAAAGCTCACATGGGACAACACCGTCACTTGTTGCAAAAAGTGCAATGGACGGAAGGGCTCATTGTTGCCCACACAGTTGGATGTGGTGGGGATGGAGTTGAGGAGGGAGCCGAGGCGTCCTAGTTTGTATGAGTTGGCTGCGGAGGCTGGACGTTTTGTTCCGAGGAGGGTTCATCCTACGTGGGAGCCTTTTTTGGGTGGTGGTAATAGAGAGAAGGAGGATTGAGAGAGAAGGAGTTTGTAGAGGATATGTAGTGTAGAGGGTATGATTAGAGGAAGTAGAAGAAGGTCGGAAGGGCGATGGTACGGTGATGGAAGAGGGAAGAGGAAGAGGTTGTTCATGTATAGAAGGCAGAAGAGTGTATGATGAGATATGAGATGAGAGTGAGAGATCATTCTCTAAGGTAATATATATATTTTTAGTGACGAGAATGATGTAATTGCAGACGACATCAATGACAAACCAGTACCATGAGAAAAGAAAGATTGTCTTGATTCATTGGGAGATGGGAGATAAGTTGAGGTATTTGGTCTACCCTTCTCGAGGAAGGTAGTACTCCTCTGCCAACACAAAGAGTTCTCCCTGCTAGTAGCTGAGCCACGACAAACACGTTTTAGAGCTAGAATTAGTAAGTCAGCTATGCTAGTAATCGGTGAGTCAGGCGATGAATTTGATTGATCTCGGGAGCCGCTACTGATCTAGCCACTCTGCCTACATGAACATGAACATGAACATGAACATGAAGAGAGCTCGACCGAGACAGTCTTTCACTTTCAAGGGCAGTGCAGGTGCAGGTGCAGCAGGACTTATCCCACCTTTTTAGCAGCAATGTCCAGTGATAGAGCTCTTGCTCTCTTGCCACTCATTGCCAACATTTGCATACTATGCTCACAGCTTACTACGAAGTATTTCAAGACCCATACGCTTCAGTTCTGTTGGGAGAGCGGCAGCGTATGTCGTCTACCGGATATCATGCCATACTTTGTCTTGTTTTATGTCAAGGTCAAGCTACTGCGTTTCAAAAATCGCGACAAAATTTTGTTTATTTCCCGCCACACAAACACTAACAAAATAGACAAAACAACCATGTGAGTATGACCTCCTAGAGCGCACCTATCATCGTATTAAACCCAAACAGATAGGCAGGAAGTCTTGAGGAAGTATATTCAAGTACAATTATATTTTAGGCGACCTATATAAAGTAGATAAAGCGCAAAATGGCCTATTTTACTAGTTTAGCTTGTCACGTAGAGATAGGCATCTTGTCCGTGCTAGGCATGACGCATGTAATGAGCACCTATGCAGCTGCAGCAGCGTGAATAGTGCGTATGAAGCCTCCCAGTGGCTTAATCGAAAGGTAATAACATGTGCTATCAAGTTATGGCTGGTTGGAATCGCCTTACCCCCCTCTAAGAATCGGTCCGACGGCGTCAAAGAGCCTGCGCGAATGGGGAGGGACCCAGAAGCGCCGAAAAATCAAGAACTTTAAACTAGCGAACGTCGAGGTGAACTGCGAAATTGCGGGACGGCCCTTATAATAACCCCCGGAGTTTGTTACGATTGTTACGTCATTGTTACTTAGATTTACACAATGTTACGAATTGTTTCAATCGATTCCACTTTCATTCGACCGACTTTCGACTTCGATTTCATTCACGAATGCGGCAAACGACTGCCCACTCGAAAACTATTACATCTGAGCATGCTAGAGTAAAGGTCTTGAATAGTAGTAGTGAGAACGAATCCACCGCCGACCCCATTCGCCTGCCTCTCGCTGGCAATGGGGTCGGCCGGCTTCAGAGAATCAGATGCCTCCACAATGAGCTTGCTGCTCTTCTTTCAGCTTGGCGTGCATGCGCCGTCTATGTTCGTCTCTTTCTATCTAGCACATTTAGGGCTCTCTCGTTGTTGTAGTCGAAGGGTCGATTTTGAGTAGAGGCACCTACTTCGAAGGTTATTGTGTTTTGTGCGTGGTTTGTTAGCAAAAATATTTTGTCGCGATTTTTTGAAAGTCGCGATTTTTGAAACGCAGTAGCAAGGGCTTCTTCGCCTTTGTCTTCCACCTAAGCATTGGGCACGCAAGGACCAACCACATGCTTCGTCATAGATCAAGATGACGCCGCCAGTCTGTATTTGATTGTGTGCCAGAAGCGGAATGGCCGGACAATACATAATTATGAGACAGCACAGAACCAACTACAATACCCCCAACTAACCCTAACCTACACAACTGGTAGACAATCTAGATCGAGGTTCGCGTCGTTTCGTTTTTAGTCAGCAAGATAACCCTAACTTCTGTAAATCGTACATCGGAATTAGTACATCTCTCACTTTCAGCGAGCATGAGCCTCGCTCTGGAACTGAGAACTAAAAAAGAACAAATCCACCGCCGACAGCTCCCACCTGACCGCGACATGCTTGCGAACCCAACCAATAATAATTCCATGTATGAATCTATGTAGGAAATTAGGAATGTTGCATACCAAGATCTGACCTATCAACATTGCATTGACCTAGATACCATTGTCACCATGCCATCAAGGAAGAAGGCCATGGGCAAGGCCAAAAAAGCAGCCAAACAAGAAGCAGCAGCGGCCACCCAGGCGAAAGCAGGAACAAACAACGACCATCAATCGCCACCACGACCAACACTAACATCCAGAGGAGTCGACAATGTCCTGCGTGGAATCGAATCAATGAAACCATGCATTACTCACGGCTTCCGCCTTGAACTATTACCAACCATGCGCATCTGTGGAGTTTTCATTGATGCATTCACAGAAGCGTACAGGATATCCCTGCAAATGGAAAGTAATGTGATCACTGCATTAAATGCAGCGAGTGCTGTATGTAATAAACCAATGTTTGGTCCGGTGTGGAATGATGTTGCCAAGATGGAGTATGTTAAGGCCTACTATGTGACAAAGGGGGTGAAATATATTCTCGACGAGGGAGAGAGATGATATGGCCCATAATTTTGCTGTGTTTGCCAATTATTTTGAGCAAACTATTGGAGTCGCTAATAAAACTCAACCAGAAGTAATTCCGGCCAAGTTGGCCGAGCTGCTCAATGGGGATATGAACACGTTGGTCAAGTACTTTAGGCAGCATATTCCCTGTAACTGCTTGGATGAGAAATACAAGGAGGTTAAATCCATCACAAAGTTGGGATTTTGTTGTTATTCAGAGTGCTCTATACCCAATAGGACGGTGGAACGAAAGAAGATGCTGTACTGCACTCAATGTCGTGTGGCAAATTATTGTAGCAGAGAGTGTCAGGTGGCTCATTGGCCTGACCATAAGGATGGCTGCCTCAAGTACATGGAAAAGAAAGCAAAGTTACCTATATAAATCCCCGGTAAGAGAATCATCTTCTACTAGAGCACAGTAGGGCTAGCATACTGATAATTGACCTTAATGACATCACTATGTTAATCGCACAAGATTTGTAATGACCTTCTTCCTTCTAGCTAGTTCGTTATGTATAGATAGATGGTAATAATATTTCTGCAGGAGGGGACATCGATAGCAATCATCACGACGACTTCTCATCACAAGGATCAACACCCCATCTCCCCAAAACCTCATTCATAAACCCCACATCACTCACAACCACATCCTCACTCTTCATAAACTTATTCCGTATCCACTCACTTGCATGCTTCCCCTGCCACACTAGCGTATTCCGAATCTCTCTATATTGCTCCTCACAAATGTCAATATTTTCACTGTGTTGAAAGTTGTTGACATTGACTTTCTCTTTGGTCGCAAGATCGTGTAGGGGAGTGTCCAACTTGAGGAATTGTTGGAGAGTATGTTGAAAGTGGAGACGACGTTGTGAATTGCTGTCTTTGATTTGTTCCATGGAATACAATAGCACCTTCATTGGATGTTGCTCATGATGTGCTGTGGAGGTCATGACTCCATACACTTTGTTAACTCGTGTCATGTGTTGCAATTCATCAGGTGACAAGGGGACTTTACCCAGCTGTTTGAGATATAGATCAAACCGTGCTGCACCGGTGGATAGGCCTAGCCAATCGGTTCGATTGTTGTGTAGGAATCGTAAAGGGGGTTTCGTGTTGTGTCGTTTCTTCTCGTGCTTTTGCCATATCCGGTAATTGTATAGACTTTCAAACCAGTGGACTGGATGTCGTACGCCGACGATTACTCGTGATGTATTGTTCAGTAGCTGATCGAGACGAGCTGTTTCCTTGACTATTCTTGGGCATTTGATGCCCCGTCGTTTCGTTGTTGGCTGTGGCTGCTCCCTGTTCGTTTCGTTCAGCGACGATTTGCCTGCCATCACCGTCGTTTTATTCAGCCATCGGCGCAACATATTGCCATCTCCCAGAATTCATCATCATACATGATCACTTGAGAATGATTTGCCAATATGTCATGTAAGAAAGTGGTGCCCGTTTTTGCAAATCCGATAATTGCAAAGTCGAGCGATGGCTCATTCTTGTTATTACTCCTATTCGTTTTTATGGATGTCGATGCAGCCACCGATGGCGCTGCTTTGCTATTTTCATTGCCGCCGATAAAGATTGAGAGGACGTAGAAATTTACTAGCAATGAAATGATTGTCAATACAATGAAGGCGAGTATGATACGCTTTGTGCTCCTCTTTTGTTTTGTGCTCAGAATCATTTTTTTCATGAGATTCAGATACAGCGTAGGCAAAGAAGTCACCACATCATGTGAACGAAAAGCCGTATATGTGGAGATGAAGATGGAGCAAAAGATGGGCCTATCCTCTTAACTGTTAACTGCTTAGCGGTGTAGGCAGGTTCCTACCAACCCACTGCCGTCGAGGGAGTTTGTTGCTTTTGGTTGCTGTCATTTATTTTTTAGGTCATTCCGCATTCCTTTGGTGGCGTTGCGAAAGTGAAAGCCAGTACACCTTCTCTCCGTCTCAATACAACGAAAGCCATTACCGCTTCCTGAGGGGAAGAGCATCTCATTATGTATTTGCGAACAGTGTCAAGAAGTGTCAAGGTTGCTTCAACACAAACATCAGCCAACACAAAACAACCATGGCAAGATCTTCCCGACGTACCACCTCAACTACTGCCGCCGCCGCCGCTGATGGTAGTCGCAAAGCGCCTGCGAAGAAGAGGAAGTCGTCACAGCTGTCGGAAGCAGAAGGTGGGGCGAAGGCGAAGAAAAATATACGATTGGAGAAAGTATGCGAAGACATGTTCCGCTGCTGGATGTACAAATCGAGCTATCAATGGAGGAGTGTGCAGAAGGCATGGGGCAAAACTCAAACGATGCAGCAAAGAAGGATGCTCAAATCAAGCTCTGAAAGGAGGAGTGTGTAGGAAGCATGGGGCAAAGGTCAAACTATGCAGCAGCGAAGGATGCTCAAATCAAGCTAAAAACGGAGGAGTGTGCAAAAAGCATGGGGCAAAGGTCAAACGCAAACGATGCAGCAAAGAAGGGTGTACAAAGCATGCTCGGAAAGGAGGAGTGTGTATGAAGCACGGGGCAAAGGTCAAGGTCAAACGTTGCAGCAGAGAAGGATGCTCAAATCAAGCTCAATTAGGAGGAGTGTGCATTAGGCACGGGGCAAAGGTCAAACTATGCAGCAGTGAAGGATGCACAAATCAAGTTCAGAGAGGAGGAGTGTGTAAGAAGCATGGGGCAAAGGTCAAACAATGCAGCCACGATGGATGCACAAATCAAGCTCTAAAAGGAGGAGTATGTTGGATCCATGGGGCAAAGGTTAAATGTAGCGCTCCTGATTGCACCAACTATGCTCTCATTGGAGGAGTTTGCTGGAGTCATGGAGGAAAAGAAAAACTCAAACAATGCAGCAGTGAAGGATGCAATAATCTAGCGAGGAGGAAAGGTGGACTGTGTTTCACACATTGGAGGAAGAAGCATCGAACAGCAGAATCAACAGCTGCGCAAGCTGCAGTAGCAGTACCGGCACTTCCTCCTATCGACTTGCAACCAAGTGAAACTGAGTGTGTGATATGCTTCGACGCATACAATGTCAATGAAGTGGTAACTTGTGCAGCAGAAAGCGCATGTAGTTGTGTCGTATGCCATGACTGCTTGGTGACATGCTTTTCCCGTCCATTGAAAATGGTTAAATGGCCGACTCATCGAATACGACCCGACACAATGTCCAGCTTGTCGAGCAGTAGGAGCATTTTCTTTGGATGCAAGAGACGCAGCTATAGTGAATTGGGAAATGAATGAAATGTACTGTTTTGAAGCTGCGAGTGTAGGTGCAAGTTATGCATCTACTAGCCATGAGCAAGGCGATTCCGAGTGGGAAGGGAGTGAAGAAGGGGATGACGAAGGCGATTATTAGCAGATTGACCGTGGACGGAGTTTGACTATCAAGTGTAAGATTATGGATTAAGTGTAGGGAACCAAATTCTTTATCATCTCTCTATTCTATGCGTCCTTCCAAATCCAGCTCCAGTGCCTGTGGCCTCACACAAAAGTGTCATTTCCTGTCCGTGTGTCATTTCTTTATATTTTGTTCGGCAATTCATGCCTCTACGATCCAAACATAGGATGAAACCAAAGCACAAACGACTTGCATCCGTTCCAGATTACTGAATCATTGCAGATTGCGGATAGTGTTGTGTTGAGATGAAAGCATGCAAAGATGACTTAACTCATAACACGTGCGTAGTTAAATATCTAACACTCGATTTTTCATTTTTCCATTCTTGCTTCTTGCTTTCAGTTTGTTGTGTTACTTAGTATCTATTATCGTTGGTGGCTTTGATCGAACAGACCTATATACAATGAGCAGCGGCGGCACCATAATACCGTCTAGTTTTGAGGTGAGCAGGGGTGGTGGGCAAAGAAGTTATCCGTCTTACGACCGGCAATCGGCAGAGAGACAAACTTTTTTCGATAGCTCTGCTCTGCCAGAAAACGATTGAAATACATGTCAAATGTTCATATGCAACGCTTCTAACGCCTTCGTTCCTCTCTTCTTTGATATCATCACTACCTCAGCTACCAGATTTCTACCACTTCCCACCATTCTTCACAATCCAAACCAGTCCTCTCCACCCGAGAAAAACAACTAGGCCAATGGCGAGAACTCCTCCTCAAATATCACACGGATCTCAAAATCACCACACTCATCTTACACGAATGTCCGCTGTGGAAAAAACAATGACATCAATCGACAATTGACCAAGGAGGAGATACAAATTGTGGTAGATGACTTGATCACTTCTGGTTATGGAGAGTGGGAAGATGAACATACGAAAACACGAGTTAGAATATTATGGAGAAAACCGGAACAATTAGCCTCGGATATTTACGATTGGGCTGTGGCCAATGGATATGTGAATAGTATATGTACCGTTTATGAACTTCATAGTGGGGAGGATGTGAATGGAATGTCGTTTCAGGGGGTGGACGAGGAGTTGTTACGGAGGGCTTTGGGGGTGTTGGAGGGGCAGGGGAAGTGTGCGTTGTTTCAGGGGGAGACTTCGGAGGAGGATGGGATTAAGTTCTTTTAAGGGAGGTAGCGATTGTGTACTTTCATAAACACATATTCTGTGATACAATACTATCAAGAAGTTGATATACGATGTGAACAACTAGTGAAAATTCTGTACTACTTTTCCCTATTTCTGGTCTTGTGTTGTAGGTGCAACCATTCAAGAAGATTGTATTTCTCTCTTCTTTATTTGACCTGTATATACCTCTTCTCTGCAAATGTAAATGCATCATCTATAATCTTCTCCACAATAAATGAATATCCACCTACGCACGTGTGTTCATGAGTTGAGTCAACACATCTTTCATCTCAGCACTACCCTGCAATCTGCAACGATTACAGTAATCTGGAACGGAAAGGCAACTTCTTCACGCAAGTTACTCTTAAACACAAACGGGGTAACTTGCCAAAGACACAAATAGAAAACCCTGCACATCTACATCCGCCTCGCAACCCGGAATACTCCACTTACTTCATAGAACTGGACTTTCTGGACCTCTAGACTTACTCCTCGCCCTACAGAAGAAGGTGCCTTGTAAGAGATGCGCATCATCATCATGGGCCATCGAATATTGCATGAATCACATTATCATATGATGCAGTTTCTTTCCATTAATGGATTAACCATAGCGCAAAACACATTCGAGTTCACTTGGTTGAAAGTTTGTTAGAACTCCACCTTTTTTCATGTGATTTGTGCAACCATCGTTGCTGCAGAGCATTGCCTTCTTGTTAGTACCATGCTTCCTGCGCAGTCCTCCTTTTTGAGCAAGACCTGATCATCCTTCTTTGCTACATTATTTGCGTTTCTACCCCATGCTTCGTGCATACTCCTCCTCCCTGAGCAAGATTTCCGCACCCTACCCAGTCGCATTTTTTGCGTTTTCCAGGTACCCCATGATGTTTTAATGCACAATCTTCCATTTCGACCTTGATTTTGCGCACCCTTCGCTACTACATTTTCTGACCTTTGCCCCATGCCGTTTTGCATACTCCTCCGTTGATAGCATTATTCTTTGGTGGCTTCATTTGTGCATCCTTCCTTGCTACATAGTTTGAGCTTTGCCCCCATGCTTGATGCAGACTCCTCCGTGTTTCGCTTGATTTGTGCATCCTTCACTGCTGCATAGTTTGACCTTTGCCCCATGCTTCATGCACACTCCTCCATTGACGACTTGATTTGTGCATCCTTCTTTGCTACATAGTTTGAGCTTTGCCCCATGCTTGATGCAGACTCCTCCGTTTTTAGCTACATTTGTGCACCCATCACTGCTGCATAGTGTGACCTTTGCCCCATGCTTCTTACACACTCCTCCTCTCTGAACTTGATTTGTGCATCCTTCAGCACTGCATCGTTTATGTGTGACCTTTGCCCCATGCCTCATGCAGACTCCTCCTTTTCGAGCTATATTTGTGCACCCATCGCTGCTGCATAGTTTGACCTTTGCCCCATGCTTCTTACACACTCCTCCATTCTTAGCTTGATTTGTGCACCCTTCTTTGCTGCATAGTTTGACCTTTGCGCCATGCTTGATGCACACTCCTCCCGCTTGAGCAATATTTTTGCACCCATCAGCGGAACATGATGTCTTTTTGTAATAATTCTTCCGATCAACTTTTTTCCTCGCCTTCGCCCCTCCTTCTTCTTCTTCCGACAGCTGAGGCGACTTCCTCTTCCTCTTCTTCGTGGTCACTTTGCGACTACCACCACCAGCGGCGACGGCAGTAGTCGAGGCGGTACATCGGGGAGATCTTGTCATGGTTGTTCGTTTCTTTCTGAAGCTGGTGTTTGTAATTGTAGTAGAGGATTCTTCGGTTACTTTATCATGTGCTGTGGGCAAAATTAACATTAGTGAGATCTTCTCTTTTGTGAAGTAAACTATTATTTTCTAGTTGCTGCCGTGATATCATTATCAACATTGACGTTTGAATCATCATCTATAGCAGCGATGGTATTGTTGTCATCAAGATGGGACATCGGAGGCAGGTGGCCATTAATTCAGACACGTTTTGTGGTCAAAATGGCAGTGCGGCGCTGTATAGAAATGTGGTAGTCGAGGTAACGATGACATCAAAGAGAGGATATCAAATAGAGTTGAGCAATGGGTTACAGTTAGGAAGAGGGATGTTATTGAGGTTGATCAATCGATCGGCTGGCAAAGAACAGAAAAAAGAGCGAAACCAAACTTCATCTTTTTTGCTACAGAGAAAAAGGATGATGCATATGCCACCATACCGAGACCACCACTGCTCACCTCGAAACTAGACGGTGTTATGGCCGCTGCTGCTCATTGTCAATCTGTACTAACAAAGCCACCGACAATAGTGGAAGCACAACAACACAGCACGCAACAACAAAGTGAAAAACGAAAAATGAAAGGAAACGAAAAACGCAAAAAAGAGTGTTCGAATATTTATCTACGCACGTGTCCATGTTCGGTTGTTGAGTCGAACTTCTTTTATCTAGCTCGCATTTATTCTGCAATCCACAATGATTGCAGTAATCCGGAACGGAAGGCAGGCAACTTCTTTATTGTCAATCTCACCTCGTGATTTAGAGGCATGTTCATGTATGCGCATTGTTTGGTTTTCTTGAGGACTGGTACAAGACTATTGTACAACTTGGTGGGATGAAGATGAAGAGATAGAAGATGCCAGTTTGGAATGGCGGACGTAAACAAACGTCGTCGTGTGGTGGAAGATATAATGTTTAATGAAAATGTTTTTACTACTACGGAGACACTTTACACTGCCACAAATCATTCAATCTAATTGGTGATGCATCATCTCCAGCCAATCCACCATTTTTGATGCATCATATGCACGTGCTCTACATATAGTTTCTTTCCGAAGGTGGATCAGCCAAGATTAACATAATGATTGGATTGGTGCCTAATGCTCACTCTTCGCTGCTGCATAGATTGACGTTTTGCCCCATACCTAATGCACACTCCTCCGTTTTGAGCTATACCTATTGTTTGGTATCCATCATTGCTGCATCTTTGACCCGATTTCCTTACTGCTGTATATATATACGTATATATAGAGAGAGGTTGCGGTTGGTACATCCTACACATCTGACTTTAACTCTTTCTTCATTAATTACTTTTCTTTAATATTTACAGTGAAAAAGGAGTCCATGAAAAAAGCCAGATTCATTCCACCAAAAACTTCCGCCCCTCGATCTGACAATATTCATAACCCGTAATCACTCTTACTCGCAAGTTACGCATAACACAATTGTGGTAACTTGCCAAAAAACACACATAGAAACCCCTACGCCTTTTAATCCACATCTCAACCCGAAATACTCCACTTACTTCCTAGAACTAGACTTTCTAGACCTAGACTTGCTCCTAGCCCTATCAGAGGAAGGTGCCTTGTAATCTCCGTCCTCAGACTTACGAGAGCGGCTCTTGCTACGACCAGACGAAGACCTAGCCTTGGAGGCAGACCTAGAAGAACGACCACTCGAGGACTTGGCACGGCTAGAAGAACGACGACGATCACTTCCACTTCCACCATAGTCAGCATCCAACAAACGACGGCTACGAGAACGAGAGCTGGACTTCTTCTTCTTGCTCGATCCACGGGCCACGGCAAAGGCCAAGAAGGTGGCAACGAAGACTATGCCGGCAACGGTAAGGTACAAGTTGGCCTTGAGACGTTCAACACGCTGTTCTTGGTAGGAAGCCGCCTTGGCACCACTGCCACTGCTTTGCCTTGAACCACCGTCGCTGTATTGACCCTCAAACGTATTTCCAAAAGATGCACTGCCGTATTTTACAGAGGTAACACCACCCTGCATAGCAGCCTGGGCCAAACCATCCGCGGGGAGGTTGAAACTATCGTGAGAATAGAACTTCCAGCACTGGTTAATCAAATCGTCATCATCCGTTCCATCATCACCAATAAAGTATCCATCCTGGTACGTGGGATAATCCATGCAACTGGTACAGTACAAATAATCACTGTACACTTCATTAAAGAGTTCCATGGTGTACTCTTGAGCAGCATACCACCATTCACTAAGCTGCTCATTCGTAGCATCATCTTGACCCTCATCCTTACTTCCCAAATCAATACCGCCCCCTTGGTAGAAGTCATCGTAGGTAGACGTAGTTTGCTCGTGGGGATAGATGCACGCACCGTCAGAGTAGGCACCCATCATGATCATTCCACCTTCTAAGGGCATGGGTCCGAAGTAGACTTCATAGTTGCTTGAATCGTAGTAGGGGCCTTGGCAGTTTTCATCGGTCATGTAGGCAAGTCCTGCGAGGGCAACGACGTATTCGTAGTCATCAATAGCCCTGTGTAAGAAAAAGAGGACGAATGGTTATCAAGAGAAATAAATGTTAGTTGGATGTGCATGATGAAAATGAAAGAATGAAATTACTACAAAAATCAATAAGAAAAAAGACTTTTTCTCCCCCTTCGTTCCAAACCAACAATCATCCAACTCACCACAAATGCTTGGAAATCTGCTCATACCACTGATAATGCTCCTGCGCATAACACCCAAGCAACAAACCAATCCGAATCAGGCTTATGGACAATCCAACTTTCCCGCCGCATTATCCCCAAAGTACTCATCATATTCTCCCCCGGCATAATACGGATCCACATAGGCACACCATGCCGCCCACCTCTCACAATTAGCATCACCATCCCCACCATCATGGGATCCTTCCCCATTGTAGAACATATCGGAACAATCGATAAAGTCACCGACATGGACGATAGCCTTGGGCCCACTTTTCCCCAATCGGCCGAAGTGTCGGCCTTCCCAGTCGGAACCGCATAGGGGTCACGGCTAACACCACCCCAAGATGATCCCCAAAGATGACGCCTTTTTGGATCATTCAATGCCCCCTTCAAATTGCCCCTCCTCACCCATTGATTCTCCTTCTTCTCCAACCCCGGATCCTCACTATACGCCTTATCCACAAGTGTGGTAAGCTGCTCCTCCGTAATCCGATGATACTTCTCCTTAAATTCCCCACTCGCAATCTTTTCACGGACACGATCTCGTTGTTCCGCCATACGACGTGCTCGTGTCGATTTGATGTGGTGGTGAGTGTGTTCATCGGGGGGGATGAAGGTGGTGGGTGGGGAGAGGGGTTTGCCGCTGTCGAGTGTGATTTCGGAGGAGAGGACGGTGAGGTTGTTTAGGGTTAGGGTTAGGGCGAGGGAGAGGAGGAAGGCGGCCATTGGTGCTTTCATTTTGATGGCGCTTGATCAATCGATAATATTGCGCTATTGTCGCTGCCCTTGTGTTGTTAATTAATTGAACCAATAGAGCCGCTGCAGAAGATAGTGCACAACTTGTGGTTAGTTTGGGCGGAGTTTTGTCATTGTCAACGTAACGCATCCGTTGGCGATCCGCTGAGAGTCAATACGACCGGGAACGAGAAAGGGCCACATGCAGTTATTTTGTTGAGGAGCTGTGCGAACGCATTGGAACACACGCCACCTCGACCTACCCCACGCTGTGGCGAGGCTAAGCCCTCTATGTTCATGATCTCCAGTTCTACCTATGCTCCCAACGCCTCTAACTCTACTGCAGATCCCCCTAACTCAATCTCTACTTTCGACCTTGGCTTGCTCCTAGCCCTATAGAAGAAGTTAGAAGAATGTGCCTTGTAATAACCATATCCATATTCTCCCTCATCGTCATCGAACTTACGACTTCCGAGAGCGGCTCTTGCTCTTGCCACGGCCATGGGAAGATCAATGATCGCCTCCACTTGCATATCATAGTCGTTATCAAACAAACGCGCGGCTACAAGAGCGTGTGTAATATTTGTGTTCCTTCGTAGCAGCTTTGTGAGCGTGGGCGTGGGAAAGCAGGACCAGGACCAGGACACAGAAAGGACGATTTGTGGGAACAGAATGGGCAAAGCCAATTTGGCAAAGGCAAAAGAAGGCGACTTCTGCATGCGTAGATCGAATAATAAAGATACAACTTCCATGATAGGGCAAGAAGCACATGCAGAGGAGTGAAGGGACGAAAGGACGGCAGGATTTGTCTGCTGATTCTATATATAGTTTGTGAGCGTCATACTTTTCTTCAATTAGAGTTAGAGAAGCATATGAAAGGAAGTAACCAAGAGCAATAGAGAGTCTCTCATGGCATATCTGGGTTCTTCGACAAACAGAGCGAAAGCCCTACTTCTCTCACTGTAGGTAGAGGTATACTTATACTGAGCAATCATATGTATGTAGGCAACCTTACTCGTCAAAGGATGAATTCAACTTCAATTAGGTACTGGAGATGCCAGTGCCAGTACCACAAACCCAAATGACTGCATAAGTAGAGAAGCACTACCGTATGCGCGTACACAATGGTTTATATTGAGCACAACATTTTGAGTGATAAGTAAGGCAACAGAGTAAGCGCGAGTAGATACGTACATAGCTGTAGCTGTCTTTTCAGCAAGGAACACGGCTAATTGCATTTCTGAAAATGCCCAGAAAGGAATCGTGTTGGTGTTGAACCACATGCAACCACCTTCGCTTCGCTCAATCGAGACTTGTGAGCGGCACACTTTTAGTCAAGTAGTAGAGGAAAGATAGCATATGAAGGAAACGAACGCGAGTAAGTAGGTATGTAGGAGTCGTATCTCGCAACCTTTCTGGAATCTGCGACAAACAGAGCGAAGCCGAAGCCCAGACAACCTGAGCTCGTTCAATATGGCAATGAGTGATCAAACTTCAAACTTCAAACTTCAATTGGGGATTCCATTCAGGGATTCACCAAATGACAGCATAAACTAGAGAGCTGCTGCCGTTGTGCGGTACACACAACTTGAAGTTGAAGCAAAAAGAAGCAATCATACTTAAGCAGCTGTGCGCAGCTGTAGTTGCCTCTTCAGCAAGGAACGCAGTGCTAAACTGCATAGAAAACAAGTAGTGTGTTGCTTTTGAACTTAACGAGGAAAAGACGAGCCCTACAACAACAAGCGCAAGTCAGTTCTGCAAAGAAAAAAGATGACGAATTTGAAGATGATCAGAGGAGCAACTGCAACTGCGCAGGCGCAGCGGCCCAACGATGGCTCAACCAATGGGGATGGAGATGGAGACGATAACTTGGTCATCGTGACAAGAGAGGCGGAAAGGCCCACGTCATCAAAACGGAGCAGAACAGCTGCTGCTGCAACTTCTTCTACCCATAACAATGATACCACTCAGCAGGATCCTCCTGAAGAAGATTCGTCCGGCAATACTGTCATTACTACTACTCAGAACGATGAGAGAACAGCTGCTGCTTCTTCTACTACTACTACCCATACCGATGAGCCGCCTGGGCAGGATCTTCCTGAAGATGAAGAAGCAGTTGTACTCAATGAAGATGATGCTGTTAACGATGAGCCTCCTGGGCAGAATCTTCCTGAAGATGAAGAAGCAGTTGTGCCCAATGCCAATGAAGATGATGCTGTTAACGACGAGCCGCCTGGGCAGGATCTTCCTGAAGATGAAGAAGCAGTTGTGCCCAATGAAGATGAAGCTGACAGTCAACGTCTCCCCCAAGATACTTTCAGCTTTCTCATGTACTCTCCTCGATGCAGCGGTCCCTCCTTCTTGGCAGCTTTTGTATTCGCATTTCAGCTCGCCATATATGGTGTTCTGGCTTGGGATGTCATCGATTTGAACAATAGATACAATATGTTGATATTCCCAGTCAATGTGGAAACGCCTGTTAGGATTGCAGAATTTTTGGCTGGTGTGGTTATGATTATCACTCAAGGTGAATTGCGCAAAGCGGTCAATTTAATCCGAGACGGGTTCGATCACAATCCAGAATTACGCGAAGCATTTCCGGGCGCAACGAAATGGAAATGGAGGGTGTCCATCATATTTCGTTTTATAGAGGGGTTATTTGGATTGTTCCTCACATTTATGCTGATCATGCGATCTACTACCGTCATCGATTTGTTGCTCAACTTTTTAGCTGTAGAGTTTGTAAGTAACCTTGATGATGTGGTGTTCTTATTGACAAGGGAAGGATTTTTGGGGAGTACGTTGCAAAATGAGGCGAAGAAGTTATCCGACACTTATTATCATTCGAGACATCTTTCAGGATTAATCTACGAATGCTTCATATGTTTGTACGGTGATATACTTTGTTGCTCTTTTTGCGCTATTCTTAATTTTTTGGTGTTGGATCGTTTCTTACCAAAACAATGGAGCCTATCTCTGTCACACGATCTTTGCTCAGTATGGTGATGAGGCAGTGCCGATGCTAGGTACATTGACTGGATTGTTTTACCTAGGAAGGGAGAAAACCTTATTTGGTGGACGGCTGAGCTTTTATAGGGATGGCAAAGATGGAAGAGACGGGGAAGACAAAGGAGCCTTGCTGGCATATTGCGAGAATGAGATGCGATGGACAATCTCTCTGCCCAATGTCTCCCTGACCGAAGATGGTTGGGCACTCTCTCTTACCACTGATAATGTTTACGACCCATGCAATTGGATCGCGGCGTCCTCCGTGACTCAAGATTTTGATGTTTTGTCAGCTGCCAATTCTGAATGGATTGTCAGAGCCTCAAAAAAACGCACTGTACCTCTGTCACAGAACTTTCTGACATGTCAGGATTGCATTTTCTCGTCTGAAATCTGTGGAGACTTTGGACATTGCTCCGGAGATCGATGGGCATTTCAGATTGCCGTGTATGCTCTTCTGGCATATGACATTACTGATCTAACCAATGAGATCAACCCGTTCAAACTTCCAGTCAATGTTGAAATGCCTGTGAGGATTGCAGAAGCCTTTGCTATTGTGGTTGCAGTCACCACTCAAGATGATGTGCAGCAAGCGTTGAATTTGATGCGAGACGGGTACGACCAAGATCCTGCGAATCATAGTAGCTTAGATCAAACATTTCTAGAGGCGACTAAAGCGAAATGGATTCTGTCTATCTTCTTACGTGCTTTTGAGGGGTTATTTGGATTGGCCCTTACTTTCCTACTGATTATGCAATCGACTACTGTTCTCGATTTGTTGCTAAACTTTTTAGCAATGGAATTTGTAAGTCAACTTGATGATGTAGTGTTTCTATTGACTAGGGCGGGATTTTTTGGGAGTGCTTTGAGTGAGAAGGCGAAGACGATGTCTGACGAGGATACTTCGTATATGGTGTCGGTGTCGTGTACTGCATCCTTTACTGCAACGGCGTACTTTGTTGTTCTCTTTGTGGCCTTTTTTGCTGGTTTTTCGGTCATCATTGAAAAGCAGAAAGATGGCAAGTATTTGTGTCAGCACATCTTTGCTCAATTTGGTGATGAGGTAGTGCCAATGCTGGGGGCATTTACTGGATTGTATTCTCGACACACGAATTCCTATGGCAACCGATTGAGTTACATAGATGATAGAGTTGGAGGAGCCTTGTTGGCATACTGCCTCGAACAGAAGCGTTGGACACTCTCTCTTGTCACTGATAATGTTTACGATCCATGCACTTGGATTGCGGCATCTGATGAGACCATAGATTTTGACGTATTGACGACTGCTACTTCTCAATGGGTCGTCAAAGATGCAGCAAAGGGCATCCTTCCTCTGTCTCAACACTTTCTGACATGTCAGGATCACATGCATATTGATAACTTATGCGGAAAATATGGCAACCGCATTATCGGAGATGAAGATGATAAGTATGGTTGCAAATGCAAAAGGGGTCGTTATGGTTTGCGTTGCGAATACAAGGAGCCCTGTCAAAAGATGGAGATCAGCCAGGGCTACAACAATGGTTTCGTAAAGAGAGGTGGCACCAACTCTAGTAGTTACTTTGCTTCCACATTTTATCTGCTGGAAGGTGCAGAAGCTTACAACCACCCGGTCTACACAAGCCTTCTTGGTACAGGGCAGGAAATCATCCACCACGAACTTCTTCCACCACCTGACCAGGACGTTGATGTAACACTTGGTGATAATCAGACCCTCAGCCTCAGCAATGTTACTGACATTGACATTATTGTATTCACTGGTGTACGCTGGATCTTGAGCTACAAGAGTTGGTTTCCAGGATTGAAAGACATCAACGATGTGAGTGAGATGGCTGAATACTTCTCCAAGAAGTTTCATGGACATTTCACTAAGTATACCGCCTTGTACATTAGCGAGCCCGCGTACGTGAGCGAAACACTTTACATGGACAGCCAAACCGGTGCCGAGGCATCACCGTCAAACTTAAAATGGCAATATTCATCTGCTTTGGCTGCTTTCCAAAGCACATTCGATCAGCGGCTACAGCCTGATTTGGAAAAAAGTCCCGTTCTGACTAAATTCTCTTGTATTGAAATAAATGGCGTCGACGGTGGCCCCGGCTTGGAAAAGTCGAACGGTGGCATAGGAGCCTTCATTGGTATAGCTTTGGCAGCAGTATTTGTGCTAACGGTAGCGTACTTTGTGTGCCCAAACCGAAAGACTCAACAGATGGATGTCGAGATGGAGGAGCTGCAATTTGATGAAAACGAAGAGATTGACGTCGAGCAGGATGTTACTGCTGCAGCTGAATGTAAGGTGGATGACTGGTGACTATATCCGATGTAGACCTAGAGCTGTACAGATATGCTCCCGTATTTTTGACTCATCAAAAAGGCTCCCAATAGTTGTATGATGATGTGGTTGTTGTTTACTTGAAGCTTTGCTCAAAGTTGAGATCGGCAAGGAAATTTAATGTGTCTAAAATGAGTTACATTCCGAGTCTCGGAGCTCAAAACGCCTCAGCCATGAATATGTATACGCAGAAGCATGATTGCATACATAATTTCACAGCCAGGGCACAACCATTTGCAGCATCCTTGGCTTATTGTTGACTTGAGTCTTGAGTACTTACTACTACAAAATGATAAGCCACAAGACTCTTCAAATTCTTGAACAATCAGAGAATACCACCTGTAACCGACCCTACACGAAGTCGAAGCAAAGTTAATCACTTGTTAGTACTAATGCTCATTGCATCTATATTCATATACATGGCTTTTGTTTGGATTGTTCAGAAAAAAGATGTACGTTCACGATTAAACCAAGAGAAAGAGGATCGTATGTAGAATAAGAATGTAAGCACGTCGCAATCAGAAAAGTCAAGATGGATTCGAAGCAAGAGCCAAGAGTGCAAGAGCACATGATATCCAAAAGAATCAATGATTCGAATAGACAAAATCTTTTGCTTGTCATCGTTCACTTATTGCTTCGTACTTGTTCTTGTTCTTGTTCTTGGCACACTCTTTTCTTGACCAGAAAATTTGTGCAGACATCTGATACACATCTCGATATCATTGATGTATTGCAGAGAGTTGTAAATGAACTGGTCACAACATTATCAATGCGGTTACATATTTATATACTTATGCCAGATCCACTCATCATTTCCACAATTCATAGAGAGAAAGAACGTGGCAATGGCAAAGAAGAATCAAGAAATCGATATTTCTCTGACTGTAAAGTTTGTCAGAAAACTTGGACAAACCCTCATGAAGTAAGGCAATCAACCGATAGATGTTGTTAGTTGGTAATACAGTTATTTTATCATCATTATCGTCGTCTTTTGTCACAGCAACACGACATACACATGTCTTGTGTCCATTCTTTTTCACTATTCTATTTCGTTCCTTTTCTCTCTCTACACACTATCTTCATTCTTCACCACACAACATCACATCCCACACGATGTCATGCTGCTATATACCCCCACCCCCACTTCGCTGTCCAGCCAAAAGAGCCGCAACAGCCAACTCCCTCTCCCTCTCCTCCCCCTGCACCATACTCAAAAACTCTTCCTCCGTCCCCTTACCCTTATTCCACTCACCACCACCACCACTATTCTCCTCCCTCCAATGCTTAATACACAACCCCTGCTTCACCACCATATTCCCACACCCCTCTCGTCCACATGGTCGTGATGCACCGTGCCTTCGACACACTCCTCCATTTTTCGCATGATTTTTACATTTGGGAAACGAGCATAGTTTGACTTGAGCGCCGTGGCGGATGCACACGCCGGATTTTCGGACGAGGTTGGTGCAGTTTGGGATGGTGCAGATGTAGTTTAGGCGGACTCGTTTCTTTTTGGTTGGTTTGGGTCCTAGGGGGTGTGGGTTGGTGGAGGGGGATCGGGTGGAGAGTGCTGGTGGTGGAGGGTGATTATTATTTGTGCCCATGTGAAATGGTGCCGTGAGGGCTGCTGCTTGGACTGGTGGACAGGTCGAATCATAATTAGTCTTTAATTGAGAAGCTGTCCACCTCGAATTAGAATTAGCATTTAATTGAGAAGAGGCAGCGGCAATGGACGGTGGATTGCCTGCTGACACTGCTTGATTTCTTTGTTGGGGTGGTGGAGGCGGATCAGCCGAGTTTTCCAGCGGCCGTTGAAGGTTCATGAGGCAGAGTGCCGCTTCGAAGCGTGACTCTTCTGGTGGTGGTGGCTTCTTGGTTCCTAAGGCAGCATCATTGACTGCTGAGGAAGGCGGAGGATTATTCGGTGGAGGCATCGCTGCTGTTATTGTTATAGGGGGCGGGGCTTCACGTGCAGGTTAGTTGAGTATGGAGGCTTTTTTCATGGTCGAATGGTCGACACGCTTCCACTTTGAGGGACGCGTGTACAATCGGAATGTAGGAATTGGTATGATGTCTTCGTCTCTTTTGCTTCGAAAGCCACGCCAGGAAAAGAGGAGGCGAGAGAGGAGAGAAGCGGAACAAAGAAGCTACCATACATCAAGCCTGCTCTCGTTATTCGTCGGTAGCGCAGGAGCATCGATGTTATTTAGTAGCGTGGTAGCATCGATGCAGTCAATCTCTTCATAGGCCCATTATAACGGTGCTGCAGTTGATAAAGTGTTCTTTATAACACTGCAGAAAGAGATGTGAAGGTGAAATGACCAGTAGAATACGCTTGGAATTGTGTTCTTTTCAGCTTTAAAGTTAAAGTTTATTGATCCCTATCCCTAGACATCTACTGCTCTATTGTTCATTACACCTCTAGTTGGTGATGCACTTGTTATCATACCACATCTTCTCATCACAGCACTTTGCTTTGGTGTCAAAGGTCTCATCCCACGACTCAGCAATTCCACCACAAGGCGACGCTCCAGCACAGTCTTGAACGCATGTCATGGCATCGTATTTGACATACCACTTATCCGTCCCTTCCACTTCAGTGCCCATACAGTTGTTCAAATCAAAGTAAAAATGTCTCTCGCAACATTGCTTGAGCGTGGAAGACAAATACCACGTTGGACTGTTAAACATGTAATCTGGCTCTTGACCGTCGTTCAGACAATGGGAGGTACTATCCCGATTGGTCCAATCGGGATAGTAGTCGCCACTGGATTGTGGTCGTGTTCCAGTACAGGCATAGTAATCCCATTCGTAGAACTTCTTGCAGCATTCTTCTCTTGTGTTGGATAGGAAGTATTGATGATTGCCTAGCATGTAGTAGGGCTCCTTGCCTGTTTGTCATACAGATACGAGAAGTTATGTGTGAGAAATCAGCCATACGAGCATCGAAGTAGGTATTGAGCAGTGCAACTTTACTTACCATCATCAGTGCAGCCCTCATTTGCACATCCCAATCAGGATAATACAACATAACATTACAATCGTCATGGTCTGGAGGATACCTGCCCATGCAAGCATCATACTGGTACCCACCAAAGAACTTTTTGCAGCAAGCTTCCATTGTACTGGATAGCCATGATGTAGGATCTATAGCCATGTAATCTTCTTCGTCGCCGTCGTTTCTGTGTGGGGTTGGAATGAAGTGTCAGAATGTCAGTATTTAGGATATGTTTGTGCAATAAAGATCCAAGTCGGAGCATGCACAAGGAGAAATAAGACTTACCTACACCCTTCATTGCCTGAAGTCCATTCAGGATAGAATAGATTGACACCAGTTGGAACTGAAGGTGACTCAGTTGGAGCGGAGGAAGGTGAACATGATGGCATGGAAGATGGCTCAGAGCTCGGCTCAGACGATGGCTCGGACGATGGTTCAGAGGAGGGCTCGCTACTCGGTTCAGACGAAGGCTGAGACGATGGCTCGGACGACGGTTCAGATGAAGGGATGCTACTTGGTACGTCTGAAGGCTGAGACGACGGCTCACTACTCGGTTGAGATGAAGGGGATGCTACTTGGTACGTCTGAAGGCTGAGACGACGGCTCGGATGAGGGCTGAGATGAAGGCAATACTACTTGGCACGGTCTGAAGGCTGAGACGATGGCTCACTACCCGGCTGAGATGAGGGTTCGCTACTTGGCTCAGAACTCGGCTCAGATGATGGCTCGGACGAAGGTTGAGATGAGGGCTCGCTGCTCGGTTCAGATGAAGGGACGCTACTGGCACGTCTGAAGGCATTGTGCTGGGAATTGACGATGGTTGAAGTGAAGGGGACGCTACTTGGCACGTCTGAAGGCATCGTACTGGGAATTGACGATGGTTGAACTGAAGGGACGCTACTTGGCACGTCTGAAGGCATTGTAGTGGGAATTGATGACGGATCGGAAGACGGCTGACTAGAAGGCTGCAGCGATGGCTTGTCAGTTGGCTCCGGCAGTTTGAGATGATGCCGGTGTTGATAGTACGACGACCGGCCGCGAGAAGATGGTAGAGACACCTCAGCGTCATTTGATGTGATGATGATTGTTATTTTGACTGTAATTTATGATGCAATCTGTTGGTGAGATATTAGTTGTGGGCTGTTGCTCTGGGCTATTGGTCTGTAATGCAGCTCAGAGATAATGTGATCGTGAATATGTATGAGCATGACGTCGCAAGGGAGGGCGCAGGTGAATGAAGCGGCCTGTAAAGGCGCAACGGACTAGCGCGTTCGAACCAATGTCTTCGGGTAACGCCTTTTTCATTTGAAGGCTGCATGCATGCTTCAGAAAAGTGACTGGATCATGGAATGAGGTCGCAAAGGAGGGCCCAGTTGAATGAAGCGGCCTTTAAAAGGCCCAAGGCGCTAACGCGTTTGACACGCTGTCATTCGGGAATGACCTTCGGAAAATGACTCTTAAATTTGGCAGAGAAGAAGGTAAATAAGGATGAAAGAGAAAGTGAAAAGACTCAAATCACTTCATGATAGTGAGGTACTACTTACACTTACTCTAGAGAAGAGATAGGCACAAGCATGCTTATTAGACTTTCTATTAGACTTCCTCTACTTTCTCTGAGCTGAGGAGTGAAAGTGTCCAATCATAGATTAAGAGACTAGTAAGACGTTTGTAAAATCGTACCGAGATCAACGAAGTATAATCACCAGCTGTCGAAGTTGGGCCCCAGTGCCAGTGATACACACGCAAAGGAAGCCCTTCTTCATGCACACTGGACTGTCCCATAAAAGCAGAGACGATGTGAGTCACATTAGCTACTTCTTGCTTGTATGATGTTTCATATTTACGCCGCCTTGCTCAATAGTTTGAGCTGTTTGTTACGGTATGCTGTCAAAAGCTGTCAACCCGCCACCACCTTTCCTTCATTTACAACCCAAGCTTCGTTGGCAACCGTCTGCACAAAAGAATTGGTCATGCGACACACAAATCACCGCTCCCTTAAAATTCTTAACACTTTCTGCAAGTGTAGCCACGCTCTCCAAGTCCAAGCTGGTTTTGGTTAATATTCATAAGACAATTGGTTAGTAAGTCACTCATTGTATTGCTCGAGTCAAATTATATTGCTTTGCTGAATACTCACTTATTCGTAGGTTCATCCAAAATTAAGACATGAGGTTCTGCGTAGGAGACTGCAGGCAAGCGCTACTCGTGACACTCTGCCCTCCCGACAAAGCCGATGCCGGCGTGTTCTGTAGATCTTTCACACTTTGAGTGTTGCAGAGCAATGACAAACGAGGCACGAAGAGTAGAGAGCAACGAAAAAAGTTTCAGTTACACACAAAGAATGGCAAACAAGCTATCAGGTGCAAGTTCAGGGAGTGAAGAGATAATCCATACCTTGCATTTTTTGAGCTACCGGATGTCACACCACATTGCGACAAGTGGGATCTCAACTTTTGTGTATGAGCATACGAACCATCACCTGGAAACTTGCTGGCAAGGAACTCCAGGGGTGTCAAAGAAAGATCAATTTGATCTGCATGATGCTGATTCACTAGAGCCATACCTTGCATGAGGAGATCTTCTAACATTGCCCCTCACACGGCTGTAGCTCTCCCATGATCAATTTTACCAACGTCTGAGTTATAGAAGCGGGTCAGGTTTGAGTATATGTAATATCCATAGAAAGAATACAAAGGTGGTCTCTTACTTACCGTCTTTCCATTACCATTCTCTCCGAGCAATACAATCCTAGATTTGGATGTGATACCAAACTCACAGTGTTTGAAACAAGCGGGCAGGCGTTGCACCAGGATACCCAAACCCCCACATCTTGAAGTTGGACAACATACCCATCCAGCTCCCCTCCCAGCTGCAATGTGGGATTGGCAACTCAACATCTCCTGGAGTGCTGATAACTCCTCTGCATGCTCAGCATGTGCTTCCTCCAACTTGTCCGCCTGCTTGGCCTTCATACCCATTTTATTGATTTGGGATGAACTGCCACCATACTTAAACCCGTGTCCTGCATACTCTCGAAGTCTATCGATCTCATCCTGTCGCGCCTTCTGTTCCTTTGCAAACAAAGCCTGCTGCTCCTTCCTCCTCTTATGCCCAGACTGAGTAGTTTCCTCGTGCTTGAGTTAATTTCTTTGCAGCACCTGAAAATATGAAGACAATCTGTGCAGACCTCATCCATGAAATGAACGGTCATGCGATACAATCACCACAATGCGCTCCTTCCATGTCTCACTCGTGGCAAGTTCTCTCTCGCAAGCCACATCACAGCAAGAATTGACAAATGATTCGTAGGTTCGTCCAAAAGCAACAAATCAGGTTTGGCAAAGATAGCAGCCGCAAGCATCGTTCTTACCCTCCCACCCTCCACTCAGTTGCGATAATGGACGGGAACGTAACTCCTCCGAACAATCCCAAATTGGCAAGCAAGGCCTCTGCACGACGATCGGCGGAGTCTCCCCCAATCTCATCCAGTCTCGCAATGAGTTCCCCCTGCCGCACCGAACCAGCAGCATCCAACGTTCCCTCTGATGCCTTTGCCTCCAACTCAGCAATCTCCTCTTTCAGCAATGTTCGTTCAACATCTGCATCAACTACACACATGACGGGAGTTTTTGTTACGTTGATCTTCTGTCAAATTGACCTCCTGTGATACATAGTGCACACTGACTTGTGCCGGGACATCCCCCACTCTACGAGCTGCAAATGCTCGGAGCATTGTTGTTTGCCCATGCCATTGCGCCCAATGAGCCCTAGAATAATTTAATTAGTTTCATGAATAATAATAACATGACAATAAATAATGCACATCACAACAAAAATCACTTACCATACCGTTTCCCCCAAACCAATCGACAAGCCGCTCCTCCAAAAGAGGTGCCCCACCCCCCGGATTAGGCAGCGTAAACGCTTTCGCATCCAAACTCCCCCATACGCACCATACCTGGCACGTGCCTTCACCGCAGCGACACGTGCATCGTGTATTCAGCTTCAATTTCGGCAATTTGTGAATTGGCAATTTGGGATGCTGTTGGTTTGTTGTTGCTCTTTTGTTTTGTTTTTGATTTCGTGGTGGTGGTTGTGGGATTGGTATTTTCTTCAATGATTGAGTTTACGGTGTTGCGTTTTGTTATGTTCACCGTAGACGAGATCGTAATCATTGGTTTTTAGTTGATCTGCAAGTGATATCCCTCCAAGTTTGGTAGGCAAATCATTCGACATTTTTTGTAGGCCGCACTGTCAACTTGCCCCCTCCAGTCGTTAACCGAGCAATCAACGCAGACGCCTTTTCTGAAGGATCCTCACTATTTTCCTCACAATATTCATCAAGGAGCCCAGCAATCATGGCGGTTGTATCCTCCACGGAATCTGGTTCGAGTGCATCGTCATCTTCGAGAATGCCGGAGATGTATCGGCAATGTCCTCGTCTAGGCGGGGAGGAGCTCTTCGCAGTGCTGATGGCCGCCATGCTGCTTCTTCGGAACTTATGCGACGCTGTTTGGTTCTGCCTTCGGCGAAGTATGATGATTAAATGATGTCACATAGAGGACGTTGCCTTTTCCAAATGCAAAATGTGGGGTGCAAAAACAAAGTTGGCCAGGCCGATGACGTCACCATCACCGATGACGTCACCGCCTATCCTGCCGAAAGCGCTAGCCAACACACAACCAGCAAGTCAAAGTGGGAGATACAGTAACATCTTGCTGCTGCCGTTATTATTATCATATGAATCATGGCGGCCAGGGGAGATGGTATTATTCGAAGGTACAACTATACTGGCGGCGAAGTTGTTCCTCATGATGTAACTCATGTCACCATAGATGCATCTGTCACAATCATTCCTGAGGGAGCATTCGAAGAGCATCCTAACATCGAGGAAGTCTATTTGCATGCTAAAATCGAAAAGATTGGAGAAGGGCATGTTTCTGGCTGCCCTTCTTTGAGACGATGTAATCATGCCAGGAGAGTGTGAAGCTCTGATGTATGTTGGAATGTGCATTCAATGGCTGTGAATCGTTAAGGGACATTAACTTGCTTACCGCCAAGATCGTTGTAAGCGATACATTCTATAACTGTAAAGCCCTGACGGAAGTAAAATTTGGTAGCAAGTTGGAAAGAATTGAGGGGATGGCAATCAGTTACTGCGACTCTCTGGAACGAATCACCATCCCATTGAAAGATGGTCTGATTAATGGTAATCTTATATTTGTAGGGTGTGGTAATTTGAAGCACGTAGATCTAGTTCAGGGACTAATACATGAAACTATCGCCTCTTTACTATTGGAGGAATGGAGAAAGAATATTGAATGCAGAAATTGACTCAATCAATTTTAATTCTTCCCAATACATCTGCTGGCGGATGGGATGAAGATGCGCACTTATGGAATGAGCCAGAAAAGGCCCAGGCGATACGAACATGGATTAGATCAGTTCTTCGCCAAATCCTTCACTACAAAGCAGAGCATCAACGCTTATTGGATGAGGAGGTTGCAACTACACTTCAGCTTGTTTTACCTCAAGATATTGTGATGAACATGTCCTCCCATTCTTGAGTTGCCATCATTCACGTTTGAATTAGTGGACAATGAAGAGGACGAGGACGAGGAGGAGCATTTTTTGGAAGAGTTGGAAGCAGACGATCTTTGCGACGAAGAGGGTGGTAGATGAACTCCTTTGCAACCGCGCTTTATCCGACTCTCTCTATAATGGAACTTGGAATATTTCCTCACTGTGGAAATGAAAGAGAGAGAGAGAGAGAGCCGCGTGTATACCACGTTCGATGAAGGCAGCTACAGATGTTATTGGAGCGCTTAGTGCAAGTTGCTGCACGTAGATTGTTCGCAAACTTGCCTCTTCTCTTTCTGGAATCAGTCCAAGTGGTACGCTTATCTGATGCCACTAATTCCACACAAATAAATGAAATCATTACACAAGAATTTCTAAAAAATCAGCTGATTGAAATACCTCTCCTTGTTACCTGTTGTACCAAGCTGTTCTCCTCCTTCTTGTGAGAAGACTGGCCATCCTTACTAACTCGATGAATTGGGACGAAAATAAATGTGATAGAGGAATACTCATTATTACAGTTGTCCTTTACAAACTGCCTCACAGTAGAGCTGCGTGTCCTCGTAACATTAGCGTTCTGTCTAGCTGCTCTTTTGGCCATATTTTGACGTTCCAATCTAGAAGTACCCGACGTCCTCCCACGTCATTCAGCATGTTGCTTTTATACCTCAAAAATAGCTCCTCAAAACTCTCCGTATCATCATGAGAGATGTCAACCCTACCACGTTCCTCCTTGGAAAAAGACCATAGTTCATTACAGAATCCACTCAAGAAGCCCTGGTTGTGACTCACCATGATGATGGATCCTTGCCAATCTTTCAATGCTTTGCTAAGTGAGTCCATAGTCTCCAAGTCAATGTGGTTTGTTGCCTCGTCTAAAAGTAACACATGGACGGTACTTGCAAGAACAGTTGCAAAACAAAGACGCATTCTCTCTCCTCCCGAGAGTGCTCGAATCGGTCGGTAGGCATGATCTCCTCCTAGCCCAAACATGCCTAGATACTGCCTGATGTTTCCAGCAGCTTTGGAGATGATAGATGAACATACATCTCCAGAAGATAGAAATTCGTCGGCATACTCGACGACAGTCATGTGAGCATACTGGTTGAGCTCTTCAACAGAGTATTGCGAGACGAATCCGACTCGGATATTTGGGTGTCTTGACATGATGCCTTGTCTCTTCGTAAGGCAGACCTCTCCAACAAGGATCTTTAATAATGATGACTTGCCGCAGCCATTTTTGCCTACGATTGCTGCCTTGGTCTTCCTTGTGATGTTTAGGGTCAGCTGTTTTCAACAGCAACTTAGCATCTGGTTCAGTTTGAAGTATTGTATGAGAAATTCAACATCCTCCATTTGGATGAGGGGTGTGTCATCGTTAATGCAGGGCGGCCATGATGGATCGGGAAGACGTAGCTTGACAGTTGGGTCATCCACCTCGATAACTACTTTTTGTGCTAACCGAACATGATCCTCAGATAACTTTTTTAGAGAAAATTGCTTGAATCTCTTGCCGTCTTCTCTGTAATTACCATACGATCAAGTTTCTTCTCCTTGATCATTTTTGCTTGTCGCTGTTTATTTGGATCAGAGCTCTTCTTGGATTGCTTCTGTTGCTTCTGAACAAATGCCATTGCTTTTGTCCGCTGACGCTCACTAGCATCGAGTATCTGAGCCTCCCTTGATGCTTTCTCTTCCATCTTCTTTCGATAATCCGTGTAGTTTCCAGCATGGTATGTCAATCTTTTGTGCTCTAGGACGATGATATCTGTCGAGGACTGCATCGAGGAAGGATCTGTCGTGCGAGACGCAAATGATGGTCAGAGGCTTTGTTTGTAAGATAATTTCTCTAGCCACGCCATACCGTGGCAAGTCCAGGTGATTTGTACACTCGTCCCAACAGAATTAAATCACTGTAGGGAGCGAATAGAGCCTGTGCTAGAAGCCAATCTCATCCTCCAACCACCGCTGAGTGGAGGTGATTGTTTTACATGGATCATCTCTTTTGTGTAGGATAATCCTTTAGCATATCCACGGCCCTCTTTTCCGCGTTGTCTGCATCAATTGCGTCCAATTCGACTGCGATATCACCAATCCTTTGGGCACATTCAGCCAAGTCGATACCAACTATCGATCTTTCGTCCACTTCATCCTGCTCCCGTAGCAAGGCAGATCTGTGCTCATCAGCCTCAACAAGCGCTTCCAATGTCGTTTGATCATCCCTCCCCTCAACTTGCTGCTTCACCATTCGTATTTCCAACCCCCGAGGCAAAACCGGGGATTGAGCCCAGATGCTAATTGCCGCAGAGAGTGTTGACTTGCCACCGCCGTTCTTTCCAAGAAGACCATATCTATGCCCCTTCACAATGTCCATCTTTGAGTCAACCAGCAATTCTTTCCTTCATAACATAGTGATACCGAGGGTAAATGAATACTTTGATATATTGTCACCCGTCATACGGACCCCTCTCCCTCCATGACCTCTACCACCGCCACAGCTGGTTAGTGAGGTCTGTGCATTCCTTCCAAGCAGATGATCATGATCATCATCTACAAGTTGTTCAGAGATATCTGGCGATACTTTGCCTTTCATTCCCTCTTCTTTGCATTCTTCTTCTTTAGCCTAGAGCTTTTTTCTCAGTTGCGACTTGGTGGTTGCTGCAGATGATTTCACATCACGCTGCATTGCTCGGCTGAGACATGTCAGGATGTAGTGTAGGTGGAGAGTGACACTGATACTATGTGGGTTTCATTCAGTATTCGGGGAGGCATGAATTGCGGAGAGATGCTTTCGTTGGTAGCCTCATCATTGCATTGTCCAGATGATGCTGGAGCAAAGATAAGATTTGCTTCGCTTCGTTCTCTGAAAGGAATTGGATGAGGACATCTAAAATGTCGGCTGGCATCACCATCTCTAGCGCAGACTCGACAATACTATCCAGGTATTGCATACCTCTGGCTCTAATGCCGTGTGTGGCTGTCGACGACTTGTCGGATCGCGTGTTTGTCATGCTTGCGTTTTTACAGTTCTGCTGTTTTATGTATCATGCTTTTGTTGGGTTGTTTGTGAGCGAGTTGGAGAAGCACGAGAAGCAACGACTTCTTGAGTGCACGGCTGAAGATGTCACAAGCAATGACTCTGTGATATCAAACACGCAGTAGAGATGACTACTATGGCTAATATCATGGGATTATTATGGCATGAGGATCACTACTGCAAGCAAAACAGAACAAACAAGCAGTGCGTCATCATCCTGACGAACAGACGGCGAGACTCCTGTCTCAACGGTCGTGCCAAATGAACATGTGGAAAGGGATGACTGTCGCAGCGCATTGTACCTGTGTCTCAATGGGACAGGTACTGCGTCAGAGAGTCATTCCCTGTCACATTCTCCCCCGAACTGTGCTACAAAACGAGGACTCAAGAAAAGGAAAACCATCAACGTCCGGCAAAAAAACCTCTTCTTGAAATGAACGCAACTTCCAAATGGACTCATCCAAAGGATTCTATTTCATCGGCATAGCATAAGACTTTTCTTTCAGATTCAGACTTGCTCAATAGCATATTGACCACTTCATAAAGGACCACTAGTCCTAAAGAACTGCATTCCATACAAAGGCATATTACTCAACATCTTCTTGTACAGAATTCCCATCTCCGTCGTTTTCGAAGTAGGGCGTCAGTCTTCGAACGTTCAAGCGTTCATTTACTGCACCTCGTTGCAGTCGCACTGTTCCATTTGTGAACACTTGAGTAACCTCATAAGGACCCTCGTGTACATCTTCCGGTTTGGGAAGATGGCTCCCGTCAGTAGCCTTGATGATCATCGCTTTCTGACCGACTGTGTAGTCGTAGGGAACACGCTTCTTATTCTCTCGAGCATTGGAACGGTCCACCAGTTGCTGTCGACGACTGCCTATTTCTGACCAATCGCAAAGATACGGAATGTCGAATAACATATCTCTCCCGAAAATCGCTTGGCCAGGTGTCGCCTGCAGCACCGAGTGATGCGTACTCCTGATTGCCCACGCCGCGTTTGTGAGAAATTCATCAATCAGGCTTGCATCAACAGTCTCTAGATTGTTGATACCACTAGTTCTCATCATGTCTCCCAAGACACCATGAATTCTCTCCACAATTGCATTAGCTTGTGGATTCTTGATCGTTGTGGGCTTACGCTTGATCGAATAAGACTTCAGAAGGGCTTTGAAATCCTTCTTGAATTCAGATCCATTATCACACACGACCTCAACAGGTCGAGGATACCGACACAACCAAGTCTTGTTAAAGAGCTGGGATATCTGCGCTGAAGTCCTGTCAAGGATTTCATCTTCAACAACATCAACTTTCCCCTTAGGATCTCTAAACTCTCGATAAACTTCTGCGGTGGGGAGTTCAACCACCTCAAACCAACCCGTCGCAGGGTCGACCATAGTTAAGCACATAAATTCCAAGCGAGTGCCGTCTTCACTTTTGATCTCATACGGACCACAGCAATCAACGCACACAGTATGCCACGGAGTAATAACAGCTTGCTTCGGCGGAAGCGTAGCGTACTTACGCTTGCGCTTCTTTCCTTTCTGGCACCGCTCACAAGTCTGAACGAACTTCCTAATTTGAGTATCCATATTCTTCCAATACATTACAGCAGACAACGTCTTCATCATCTTGTCGCGCCCAGGGTGCTGCAGATAATGATGATACCACGCAATAGTTTTACGCTGGAGTTTCTTCGGGATAACCATCCGGGGCCTCTCTGGATCTCGCACGAAACACAAGATCATTTCGCCGTTAAGCAAAACTGGCTGGATGTGCTTACCCTTCGGCGGCGTCTTAAACCACTTTTTCATCTCCTTGTCTCTAAGCTGCTCATCCACGACTTCACGAATCGTCACGGGAAAAATCTCCTCTTCGTTCGAAACCTCGCTTTGAACGAAAAAATCGTGAGAAAAACACTCCTTGCTCTCCTCATCAACCTCCTCATCACCATCTCCCTGCTGCTCCTCAAGCAGCTCCGTGAGGATGAAGACACCGATGTTATGTTTCATGTGCCAATTGAGTTCCTTAGCATCAAAGGCATCGTAGTCTTCGGGGTGGGGGTTCTTCTTCGGCTCATAATCAAGCCTACTGAATTCGTTTGCATGATTATCCTCCAACAGTAGATATTGTACAGTATTCTCCAGAACCGTGCGTGTCAAGGAGGGAATGACCACTCCCCCCCATTCATATTTATCTGTATCTTCACAATAAGTACCGTTGCTGTGTTGTTTCGTTTCCTCCTCAACATCAGTGTCACTGTCTGTTTTTTGTTGCAGAGTAGTGACATCACCATGTCGTCGTAGTCTCTGCTGCTGCTGTTGAAATTGTGCAGCAGAAATAATGCACCCGTGTCGACTATGCGATGAGGAACAATCGCTACGATATGATGACACGGGTGCTAGTGACCGTGGAGCTTGAAAGGCCGCTACATATTGAAGTATCAATAGTGATGAAAGGAGTAGCAGCCCTCCTCCTTTTGCTCCTCCAGAGTTGTTGTGCTGCATAGTTTGAACGTCTCTTTAGAGCCTTGTCCGCTGAATCTCCTCGTTGGAGCAATGAATCTATTTATTGCAATGGGAAGCAAGGCGAACCAATGACGATGACGTTGTGGTTTTGTGCCTTCAGCTGATGTCGAGTGTCAAGAGGGTCGGTTGAGGAAGATCTTTTGCTTCAGCTACGTGACCTTGAAGCACCGCAAGTCAAGAATAGATTTTGTCTGTTGTCTCATTCTTACTATTTGTTATCATAATAGTACATAATTACAGACAGACAAATATATTTGTCTTGCGGCGGAACACTTCATCAACAGTCGTACGGTAGTCGAAGCTGTCCGATCAGAAATCAGAGGTATGTATCAACTAACTCTTTGCTTTGTTTGCTTGTTTGGGTGGAACGTTGGTTGGGACAACCTATGCCTGTAGGACCTTTGCATAGAGAATTATTAGCGGCAATTGCTGAGACAAATCCATCATGTGATTTAGCAACTGTCAAGCCTCAGATTGTACATATGATGTGAAATCACATCCACTACAAATTCAAAGTTCGTAATGAGCTGTGATAGTGATAGTGATAGGTGATGCAAAAGCAACAACTACTAGAGCAAAGTACCATAGTAGTTATCTTCCTAAATTTTTTTGCCATTATTGCTATATTTATCATATAAGAATCATTCGATTCCACCAAGTGACTACAAACTACAAAGCACACATATTTATGAATCAGAAAATCTTTGGTACTGTCAAAATCAACACACCATTGGAGAGGCGTGCAACTGCTGCAGCTGTGTCGAGGTTTTTAGCAGAAACAGCAAAGCATTTCTCGAACTGATTTGTCTCAGTAAAATTACCAGCGCAAATTTCTTGAGTTCCTGACACCTTCAAGACCTTTCCACTCTGAAAGAAATCAACCTTCAGATTCTCGGGTTTCACTCCAGGCAACTCAGCAATAAGACGATAATTATCGTCATTATTTCTTCAGTGACGCAGGATTGCTTTCCAGTGGAGCTAGATAAAGTGGAGAAGGAACCGTCAGATAACTTCACAAGTTCAGGAGGAGAATCATTAGTACTGGAAGTAGCATTTTTGTTGCGACGTTGTCCTTTCTTGGTCAGTGCAGATTTCCACCACTTCTTTTTAATCTCATCATCATTGATGACTGGTACTACTTCTGCCCTCTCATAAGCGTTGATGCCTCCAATTTGGATATTCTTCGCCTGACGAGCTTTCTCCTCCTGACGAGCTTTCTCAACGTATTGCTTCACATCTTTGTGAATTCCGTTCCACGTGAATGTATCATAAACCACAGTATCAAAGTTAGACTCCGCTGTTGGATTGACCAAACAATCATGATGCAACTTCATGATGTCCTCCTTCATGCTGTTCGGAACAATAATCCTATACTTTTCATCACGCCCTTTACCTAAAACAATATGGCTTTCGCCGACTAGTTTGGTGCAAAACATCTCTGGATGGAGCTTCAATTCCATCTGCAGATCGGGGTCCTTGTTTTGCTCTTGTGCAACACCGTTGATATTCACTTTCTTGCCTCTAGCCCTGAGGTAAAGGGCATAGTTGAAATGTTTGAGTTTTTCGATGCTAGCCTCTTCGGCGAAAGTGAATGTTCCGACCGACGAGGCATCGGATTGCAATCGTTTAGAGGCTGAGGAGGCGACCGAGGAGGCTAATGGTGAAACCACTGTATTGATTGCCTTCACACCTGACGCCACTGCGTTCATCATAAACCAGGCTACCTCAGGAACAGACAAATCTCCTGCAGTTGGTACCTTATTGACGACGTTACTGATCAAACACCGGTTGACTTTTGAGGTGTACGGAGTTGTCATATTGTGCGGGAAGCAGTTGATAGCTACACCATTCTTCAGCAGATAAATCTCCCCGCTCGTTTCCGCAGAAGATGGTGTTGTCAAATACGATGGTCCTCTATGGTTCCATGAGTACAGCGTGCATTCTGACTGCGCAAAAAAGTCTTTCATGTGTTGTTCACTCTTCCAAACGATGCCGCGTGCTAGTGGGAGTTGAAAAGACTCTTTCATCTCCTGAACGCCTTTAGCAGCGAAATTGTTGTGAAGTTGATTGTGGAGGAATTGTAGGCTCCAGTTGGCCCAGTCTTCTGGGTTCGACGATGTCTTCTTCAGCTGGAACTGTAATGAAAGGTCATAAGTTACTTTGCCATCGGGACTTTTGATCTTCTCGGACGATTCGACAGCAGAGCTTGGTTGGAAGAATCGACACCTTCGGGATGATGATATCTTCGGCAGCCAACGAAGACGCAATTTCGTTAACGTCTGCAGCTGAGCTTGCGTTGATCTCAATAATAGGAAGGAAGGCCTCATCTTTGCTCATACTGGCCCCGCTGCCATTGCCGCCACCATCATCAGCTAGCCATTGCACTGACTCGACATATTTGCATTCAGTGTCTTGCAATGCACTGAAATCGATGGCACCACCCAGTTGTTGGACAAGTTGACGCCGATCACGACATTATGTTCACTGCTGCTGCTCATATGCACATGCTTCGGACCCTCGAGAGCTAACTCAACATAGTCTCCACCGCCGACCCCAGTGCCGGTGATTTCTTTGGTTGACATGTTCATTCAGATAATAATACTATTATTGCTATGCCTTGAGTAGATAATTGGAGAGTTTCTTTCCTGCTTTTGTCTTTTGTGGTACATAATATTGTACCACCAACCGCAACAACAAGAGAAGCACTCCTGGGAGGCGTTGAGACTGGAGAATTCTCAAAAGGCAGAAAGCTCGCATCGCCAACTAAATGTTGAAAGAGATACCAATCTTCCAAAATCCGATACCAAACTGTCCCTCTTCTCTTTGTCGTTGTGACATCTTTGCGTCATCATCATCGCAGCAGGAGGGGTGGTCTCGTACGTAGAACCATACTAATTCCGCTAAGTAACACCATATCGGCGGCGATTCAATTTTCAGGTTACGTACGTAACAGTCCGTGAAGTTACGCGGGCGGCGTTTGAAATTGAGCTGTAACGTACGTAACATTCTCACGGACACATCACCAGATCGGGTACTCACAATATCCAAAATGGGCAGAAAGTTGGAAAACCATCTCCAACTCGAAGAAGAACTTGAGCAAAACACTGCCGGCCCCCCTCTGCTGACGCAGCTGTAGAGACGATTTGAACTCGTTGCAGTAGGATTCTACACAAAAAGTACTGATTCCTTCTGAATATTGGCACAGCATTGGAGTTGGTTCATCTTGGTTCATGTGAGATGGTTCATGTAAGATTGTTGAGTGGCCACAACATGAAAAAAAGAAGCCATTAACCACAAAATTATCTTCTGCCGCACCACTGGCAGAGTACGGGACGAACATTATGTCGGCTAATGATGAATGGTGGTCGTCCGAAAGGGACGGTGTAGCACCAGGCACCAAACGAAGGCGGAAGCCAAATTCCAAGTTTGCTGCAAATGCGTCACCCAGCAAATCAAATTCTTCTTCATCAAATAAAACATCCAATAAAAGGAAATCCAACAAGGAAGATGAGACGGATGGTAATAATCAATCTCTTACAAAACAACCACGTAGAAGTACAACAACGACAACGGCGCATCGTAGTGTCGACACAGCTGTAGCTGATGCTGCAGCAAATACTACAGCCGCCACCACTCCCTCGTCTCCGAAGAACAATCCAATTCTTCCGGAAACAGCCACCACTGCCGCTGCTGGAAGTGTAGTCGTCAACTCTTCACCACCTGCTGATGCTGCAAATACTGTGGAGGCCGCCCCTTCATCTTTCAATTCTGTGGCTGCCAACTCTTCACCGCCTCTCAACACTCCCATTCTTGAAACAACTCCCGCTGCAACAACCGCTGTAACGACAACTGCCGACACTGGAAGTGAAGCCATTGCACCTTCTCCACCCACCATTCCTCCAATTTCTGGGCTGAAGAAATGTGATGATACAACTGAGGAGGTCGAATTTAAGGTGTGGGGTGTAGTAACTCACGATGAGTGGGCCCTCAAATGCCCTGATGGAACGCATATTATTTGTAACCTTTGTGTTGGTCGTAACCGCTCTAATGGCAAAATTGGAGCACGAAGAAATTTTGATACAGGCCATTGGGAGGATCACTGTAGATCCAAAAGTCATCAGGATAGACTGGCTAATCAGGCGGCAATGAAGAGGAGCAAAGACCCTGCTCATAAAAGGAAGCAGAAAGCAATGACCAATTATTTCTTGGTGAAACCAAAGAAGTCTTCAGCAGAAGCTACGGCACCTGTTGCGGCGGAAGCGTCTTCTGCAGAAGCTACGACAACTGTTGCATCGGAAGCGGTAACGAATTCTACTGTGTCGGAACCCTCCAATACGGACAATGGTCCTGATAGGTAAGAAGTGTTGTCTTCGGCCTCCTATGTCTCAAATACTTTTGCATTCTCACTCTAACTGTTTGTATGCTTGAATTGTTATTTATTATTAATAGGAACATGTCATGCGCTGGTGTTTTTAACACCGTCTCTGGTGACAAGAAGGCGCATATAATGCTGTACCATCAGTATGTTGCCATCTCAGGAAGGCAACGTTGGCGTGTCGGCATGTACGGTGGTTCACCATCCATAGTTTCCAACGAATGTAGCCATGTCGGGATGTTCAACGGTTTAGATGGTGGGAAGGTCTGTTCTGCTTGCAACGAACTACGGAAAGACACGGGGTAACAGCAACCCTGGACAAATTCTGAACAAATGGTATGAGATTTTGACTAGGCAACTTGAATTGAGAACGAGAGAGACCATCACTACTTCTGACGTATCTGGTGCTGAGAAATTTATCAAATGTTCCAACAGTTCTCTTTCTCCGGCTGGACAACAGTTGAAGGAAGAAGCCAAAGCCATTGTGGACTACGCCAACTACATGTCTAATATTCCTCTTCCCCGTGGCACATTCAAAGTTGTCGGCGAAAGCTCTTCTCCCGGCCTTGACAAATTCCTCACAGATATCGCGAAGGTTGTCAAGAAGGAATCTAAGTTTATGGACTCATTGATTGTTGGCCTCATGAAGGCTGCTACTGCAAAGATGTTGCATGGCCCCAATGCCGCCACATGTGACAAGGTTCGCAGCTTCTTCCGTCTCATGGGGACCTTTGATAAGAGATGCACTCAACTGGCATTTGCAAATTTGTCAGGGCTGGGATGGCGAGAGATTCAGAAGCTAAATGCGAGAGAAAGAAAGGAATGTATTGTGTTGGATGTTATGAAGGAAAGGGCTGTTGCAGCAATCAGAAGGCGTTATCCTGACAACAGTGATGGAGGAAGCGGCAAGATTGTTGCATCCTTTGGCATCTCAATTGATGCAACAAAGGTAGTTCAGAATTTGGAACACGCTACTGACTATAAGGCCATCGTTGGAGGTGAATTCCCAAATCATTTCATTCCCACTGATGGCATGACGGGTGATCAAGTGCAGGAGATCATTGACGGCAAATCGAACAAATACGGTAAAATTCCCGAGGCATCGGAAGAAAAGTTCGCCCTGATGGTATTTCTTGATGGTCCCCCGGGCGTGCCAAAGATGGAAGTCATTGCTGTTCGTCCACAGTCCAATAATGAGGCGAATGAGTTTGTGACTTCAGTGGAGGATGCAGTATCAGCAGCAATGGAGGTAACAAACACTCACCCTTCAAGCTTCATCAGTTTTGCAGTTGATGGTGTATCTTGTGAGAGCAAACATGTTCAGTTTAGGATCTGTTGCTTTCTCTCCGGCAAGTGCAACTTCACGGGAACAACTGATACAAATCACAATGCAAAATCCTGCCGTTATCAAGTTATTGGAGGTGGAGACTTGGTTGGCTGCACTATTGGTAAATATGTTCTTGATGTCGGTCTGCTGCGGTTGGTTGGCGTATCGTTTGACCTCCTTCGTCCTGTTGACTTTGCATCTGACCGTCACGTTACGGATCTCTTCTCCGACACATCTATTCGAAAGATTGCTAATGCCCAACCTGCTTTCGGTTCGACGAATGAGGGGGACAAGGCTGTGCTGTCTCTGACGTTTTTCTTTCAACGGATTCATCTACATGCCGTTAATGATTTGAACGTTCCACCAATGCACCGTGCGCAGTATCTGTGGTGCTCCATGCTGTGGCTGACATCCATCAGTGGTGTATCAATGATCACGAAGAGGAACTACGTTTCGGAAACCATATCATTCATGTTCATTGTCATGAGAGCTGATGTCTCTAAGCCAAGGCATCTCACAAGCGAGCCCCTAGAGCATTTCTATGGTATGCTCCGCCAAATGATCCGTGAGTTTACAGTGTGCGAGTCTCTTCAGTTGTGCGAAAAGTTGGATCGCAGATTGAGGTTGTTGTACAGGCATGCCTTTTCCCCTTCCCGTGATCCATGCAAGGGCTACAACGCAAACTTCAAAGAATTCTACGAGTACGGATTGGATACAAATGAAACTCGTAACGATGGGAGTGTCCCGCTGCAGAAAGACGGAGATAGTGTTGCCGAACAACTGTGGGACACTGTTTCACAAATGATTTCGTTTTCATCGGAGCTCATGAAAGAACTTCTTGACACTATTGGCGTGTCTAGTGACGAGTTATCACCTTTCTGCAGAAGTTTCCAGTCACTTACAGACTTGAGGAATGAATACATCCGCTATATGCCGCACACTTTTGCGTATGATGGTATTCGGGGAGGTTCAGTTGTAGAGGATGAACACGACGGTGGCGGAGATGATGACAGTGGCGGACATGATAGTGGAAGTGATGATGATGGCAATAATGGTGACATGAACAGGCTGGTAGGTGATCGCGTTGAGAGGTTGGCTGCGGCTTTGGCTGGTGGTGATGATGGCAATAAAAGCGACGACGACGGGGATGAAGTTATTGAAATTGATGGATCTCCACCGTCTCCCACTTCTACTGATACAACCGAGAACTCATCTGGTGTAAACCAGCCTGATCAATTGATGACCAGCTTCCGTACATTGCTCAAATCCTTTCCCTCATCCAATGATGGTGGCGACTACCTTGATCATATTCTCCACGCGAGTGCAAGTCTTGCAAATAGTGAGCATGTATCAGGCTCGATCAGTTCTGCAAGGAAGGCAAAATCCTTAGTTGAACGATGGATAGCAAGGCCAGTTGGTCAGGGTGGAGACAAGACCAGCCTAAGTCCAGAAGACACTTTGATCGAACGGGATGTGATTATTATGGTCAATGTGAAGATTGGAACTGGGGCTGGAGCTACAACTGTCCAACGCCCCTTCCGCGTTCTTGACATTGATGCGAAGTATTACAACAAATGGTACATGAGCATTGAACCAACGAAAAAGTTTAGGAATGAAACGAAACCGTTCAAAGTAATGGCTAGAATGTTGAAGGTGAATGCTATGAACGAGTATTCTGATTTTGATCTGTATGATGGCACTTTCAACAAGAAAGACATTGTGAAAAATGTCGAGGATAAGATGATTCTTTGTGTTGTTGGCAAGCTACTTAAAGTAGGGTAGGGAGCTAGCAGCAATTGTTAAAGGTAGTCCATTGATTTATGTTATTGTGATGATGCCAAAGGTCTCCGAAGGCGTTAGAGTTAGTATGATGTCGAGTGTCCGTGACATTGGTACGTAACAGAGGCCTACTGAAGACATACTGTAGGGTACGTAGGAATTCAATTCGTACGGGCGGCGGAAGTGGTCGGGGTGTTACGTACGTAACAGTTTCGCGGACAGGTTGAGACCACCCCTCCTATCGCAGCTCTCTTCTTTCTCTTCCGCCCGGATCTCGCAGCATCATCGCGATGGCAGAGTTCATCCTTTTGTTCCGATGACCGATGACCCTTCACTCGAGGCCATTGCTTCTGGCCTGTTTCGTTCAGCTTCAGCTTCGACTGTTGCTGATGTTAGTTTAGTCTCCTAAGCTAAACACCAACTCACGCTGTTCATCTTTTTGCGTTGTCCATCGTTCTTAAGAGTAACTTGCATGCTTAGCTAGCTGGCAACTGGCAAGAATCAAACACAGGTGAGCAGTCCTACCTGGCAGCCGGCAGCATATGTATTACTATTCTGCCAAGGGAGAGCACTATAAAGCCGGCCTAATCATTTGTAGATCGTAGATAGATTGGACTGGCGGTCCTTCAAAGCATTTAAATCATCGAACGTGTTCATGTTCTTCTTCATCTGAATCTATTCTTCCTTGTACGGCACATGATTTAATGACCTGAAGACTGTTTGTAGAAGGTACTACATAGATGACACATCATTATCTTTATAGTATTGATGTGTGTTGTATTTGATCTATGGCAACGCACTCATACTTGTACTTTTGCTCACCAATCGAACTTTTCCACAGCGAGATCAATGCCGTAGCGGTGAGAAATCTCTTTCAGATCTTTCTTGATTGCATTTGACCCACCGCAATAGAAGATGCTCCATTCTTCAAGAGGTTTCTCGCCGTTATCATCCATCAGCATCTGCACATATTCTTTGGTATCAGAGCCTCCAAACACCGTGCCATGACAGGTGGTAGAATGGTGCGATGAGAAGCCTCGAGAATAGTTGTGCATAGAAGTTGTCAAAGCTGCTTGCATATCAGTCAAACCAACCATGGAAGATAACAACAACTCTTCGGAGGGTCTTGGTTCTTCCACATCATCATCGTCATCATTATTCTCGCCTGTGGCGGCTATTCTTAGGAATGCACTGAACTCCGCCCTGTCAATGTACTCTGATCTATCTATGTCAATGGCATCAAAAATATCTTCAATGTCGCTAATTGAGTACTCGCCTATGATTCCAACAAAGCGGGAAATCATTGCATCAAGACCCAACAAGCTAACTTGGTCTTCAGGAATTGTAACTGGTAGGCGAGATGACGCCATGTTGCCATACTCTTCCGAGTCACTGTCTAAGAAGCGACCAGATTCCAAATCAATCTCTTGCATTCTCTCAGCGGCCTTTGCTGTTTCTTGAACAGCGTAGTCAAACATTTCATTCTCATCGTATGTCTTTGTGACTCGAGTCATCGCTATCATCATTCTCTTCCGGAACGGTGCGTTTGCAATCTTCTTCTGTTTCTCGTACAGTTCCTCGGGAAGGCCTTCACCAGAATGGATCGCAGTTATAATGCCAGTAATTGTGTTTTCAAGATCTGGCCTTGACCTGTAATGAAAACATTGGCAGAGAGATTTTTTGGCAGAGCTAGCTCACGCTTACCCGTGTAGAAGATGAATGCAAATGAGTTCTTGGTGATTGCTCCTATGTCAACTTTGTGAAGGATGAACTCAATAAGACCGGGATCACGGCACTATAATGCAAGAAGAAAACACAAGAGGATGAGAAAACAGCAAGTTGCAGGAAACAAAGTGGAAATCATCTACAATGAGTACTCACCCCCCAAATAATGTTGATCCGTTTCCTGCCTGCATAGTTCATCATCAGGGAAAGGGTAGGAGTAATACCAATACCTGAAGCTACTGCAATTGCATTTGACGTAGTCACAGCTGTATCGGAGAACTCGGTCATGAAAGGACCGTGTACATACAGCTGTCGCATACAGGGCACTTTGATCTTGTCGTACAATTGCTTGGTCCAATCGCCACTATTTCCGATGCAGAGCATAGAATGGTTCTCTTTTGATGGGTCAGGGAACATCGTGAACGCATGCCATTGGTATTTTGAGATCCATGGACACATGATCAACACATACGATGTTGGTGACTTGTCCTCCCACGACTTGGGATTCTTGAAGTGCAAAGCAACGCCATTCTCTCCATATCGTTCGAAGTATGCAGTCTCGATCAAGTTGTTTCTCTTAACATATCCAAAGATATGATCGACAGCATAGACAGCAGATGCAGTGCCAATAAGGACAGGGATCCTCGATGGTGCGTGAAACAGAAGAGCAATTGCCCAAACGATTGACAGGTAATGAAGTCCTTTACGCACTTCAAACCTGATGTGCTGCTTCAGAAATGGGACTACCATTGGCCAGCATATTAGAGGCGTGACAGCTGCAGCGATAAATCCGGTGATACCAGCTGCAGTTTGCCATAAGAGGCTCATCTCATTATTCAACCCCCATCGCAGCAAATGAAAGAAGGAATGAAACATAGTCTCGATGCCTACCACAATACCAAAGATCTTGTGAACCTTGTGCATATCACCAAAGTCGATCCATTCTCGGAACAAAGTGCGGCGCAAGTGGTTGTTCAGATTGTGCGCTTTAGTTAGGAACAACATCATGTAAAGAGGATAGTCAAAGAATGCGGAGCACCTGGCAAGTGTGAGAAGAATGATTGAGATTGTATCCGTGGCACAAATCGTCTCTCTAGGGCAGATGCAACGCTCCAAATCATCCTCGCATCCAGGAGCAACGGCTACTTCTGCGACCTCAGCCGATGTCATCATTAGTCCGTAGGGAGGTGGTAGAAGTAACTGGAGAAGACAGACGAGGAGGCTAATGGTGCTAAAGAAGAATACGACATGCCACCAACGGAAGTTCTTACGAGAGGGATGCACCTTATCATCATCGATGGTAAGTAAGTATACAATACTCACTTACATGTCTGCATTACATGAATGGTTCGTGAATCCAGTTTGCGCATGGATATCTAAACACTTCCAGTTCCATGAGTCTATCTATCGAGTAGAGGAGCTGCATTGAGTCATTCCTATAACTCAAACATCAAATAGTTCAATTGAAGTTGAATCACATAAGCATGTACATCAGTATTTCAGCCGACTTTTAGATATACAACTCAAGTTAACTGGCAAAATTTAGTAGATATGTCGGTAACTAAAAGAAAACAGCATAGTGTATGTACACGCAAAATTGAAATCTGTTCTCTATCCCCTCCAAAAATGTGACGCCCAAGTTGCCACTAAATATAAGCAGATGAAGATGACCGACGGCGACTCCCTCTTATGAGCTTAGCCTTGCCCTGCATTTCATCCAGACTCAGCCGCCTCGTCCTATTGAGACTCTGCACAGTCTTCTCCCTCTCTTTCGCCGCTCGCTTGGCCTCCTCCATCGCATACTTGATCTGGCTTCTAGAGAACCCTAATTGCATTAGACGGTATTCTCGATGAGATGGAGGGATGACCATCTCACTCTTGGTTCGTCGAGCATATCGATGGTGCTCGTAGACATCGACGTCAAATTTTTCAGTCTCTGCTGGATCATAGTCCCAATCCAATGTGACCGGAGGACCATGAAATGTCGGAGCATTACCAAGTGTCACTCCATAGGAACGTATTTCGAGACTAGTGAAGCAGACACTCCTTCGTCTCATTGAGGACTGGGATTCATCCATCATGATGGTGGACGTGGATGATTCGTCCATCATGGATGTGGACGCGGTAGATGCCGTACATGCAGAATCAGAGGAGCGCTTCAGACTTGACTTGAGTGGATGAGCGGCAGGCGGCGGTTGGCAGAGTTGGTGGGGTCATCAATGCTCTTCTCCTCGGAGTCGGCCTCATCGCAGGTCGTGGGGTCAATCTTGGGGCAATCAACGGCACAATGGTTGATCATCATCTCTTCGGTCTCTTCAGTAATATCTTCTTCATCAATGGTGATTTTGTCAAAGTCGGGCACCATGTCGATCAGTCTGAACGTCTTGGTTCGGTCATCATGAGCACAATGAAGAAGAGGCGGCGTTGCCACCATTGTCGGGGGGGAATAATCGTTCTGCTGCATCATTGAAGTCGGGCTTGGGGTGAGCACAATAGAAACTGTTTCCGTATCGTCGATGGGCTACTGATTACTTATCAAATAGCAACGCAAGCAAGAAGCAAGCGTCAAGCGTGAAAGGCCTCATCTCAGTTTGCGTGTGTATGTGATGTGTGGATGACCACTGACCTTCCTCCGTATCTACCGTCTGAACCTGGCTGCTGCTAATGCTGCTGGCAGCGGAATCACGGCGGAAGTGGCATGCAGTGCAGAGTGCAGGTGCAATTGCAAACAAAGAAGCAGAAAGAAGCAAAAAGAAGCAAAGAAATGGGGAAGGTTTCAGTACTTCTTTTGTCTCTGTATCGCCAATCAAGATTAGTTGAAGACGTCATAAACTTCTGGGGTCGATGGTATCAATGACGCCTCAATAACGTCTGAATTGAGCTGAGACATCATCCTCCTATGTACCTGCGCACTTTCAGAAAAAAGCTGGTCTGTCTGTCCCTCCCGAAAAGTTCCTTGCGCGCGCCATAAAATCTTTCCTTCCCGCCAAGCTCGAAATCCAAAATATCAAATATGTATCGCCACCGCAGCTATTTAATTAAAGTAAAGCAACCAAAGCCAAAGGAGAGCATCTTTGACAGGATCAAACCATCAACCATGGACGCCCACGCCGAAGCTGTAGCAAGAGCACGTGCCATCGCCGCCCGTCTCGCAGGTGTACCCGCTTCTGCCGATTTGGGCGGTGGAACTACCGCCAATGCAACTCAACCACCCTCTGCCGCTCCTGCAGCAAATGGTGGTGTCGGCGTATCATCATCATCATCAGCGGCGATGAATGCCGATGTTCAGGCAATGTTGGATGCTGCCCTTGGAGGAGGGGGTGGTGCAGTGACTAATAATTATCCCGCAGCTGCAGCCGCATCGACGGCAACATCAGCGTCGTCCAAGCGTGGTGTGGAGGATGCCCTCGCCTCATTAATTCCGGGTCTCGGCCATTCTGACTCAAATAAGCGTGCCCGAACCGACGTAGGGGGTAGTTCCGCTGCCGGAGGAGCCACCGAGAACGGCAGGGCCGTGAAAAAGATTTGGATCCCCAGTGATAAAAATCCAGGATACAATTATGTAGGACTACTCATCGGACCGGGGGGATCAAAGCAACGTGAACTCGTGGCACAATCCGGAGGACAAGTCAAGATTTCAATTCGTGGTAAGGGCAGTTCCCAAAAGATGGATTCAGTCCCAGGCATGCCGGATGAACCACTTCATGTCCTTCTTGAGGGGAGTCAGGAATGTGTGGATAAGGCGGAGGTATTGGTGCGTGAATTATTGGAGAATACCGAGGCGGCTGACAAGGAGAAGGCACGACAGTTGGGGAGTTTGAACGAGGGGGGAGATTCGAAACCTGCAACGTCGTCATCCTACACGCCCAAGCCCGTGGCACAGATTTTAGGGCAAATGGCTGGTTCTACCCCCCGTTTCGGCCTATGGATCGGCGGAACAACAGGTGGGAAGAAAAAATTGGGGTGCCCAACGGAGTGGTGGGATTACATTATTGGACGTGGTGGAGAAAGTATTACCTCCATGCAACGTCGGACGGGATGTCCGTGTCCAAATCCAAAAGGAGCATGAGATGGCACCGGGGACTGCCCAACGTGTTATTACATTGACTGCACCAACTGCGGAGAGTATTGCACAGTGTCGTGGAATTATCGAAGAGATGGTGAAAGAACGACTTGCTTCCACTGTCTCAGCATCGGCACCCACCGGGGTATGGTGGGGAGGAGCACTCGGTGGTGTAGGGCCGGGCTCCAATGCCACTGCCCAAATGGCCCAACTTCAAAAAGCCCTCTCCGAAGGACAACAGCACGTCCACGGTCCAAGTTCCCGATGCCGATGTGTGGACTAATCATTGGCAAGGGTGGTGCTCAAATTCGCACCATTCAAGAAAGTTCCGGTGCTAATGTTCAAATCCCACAAGTGGCGGATGCCAATAATCCTTCTGTAAGAACAGTGAATATTACCCACCCGAACAAGGAGGGTGCGGAGTTTGCCAAGCAGATGATTCAGGAGATTTTGAATGCCAGTTGCATGGCAGCAACAGCAGCATGGTGGTGGAGGTATGGGTGGCGGAATGGGTGGAGGAGGTGGGGATACTACTGTTCAAGTCAATGTAAGTCTTATTTGTTTCTTGTTGTTGATTTGTGAGTTTTATTACATTTGGACATTGGACACGTTGGGGGGATACTACGACATTAGGAATATATCTTCGAGGGGGGAGGGGAGGGAAGAGATAATGGGGTATAAAGGCAAATGACGGTTGGTGCAGTGAGGTTTTGTTCGGTTGAAAGGTTTTTATTGTCTCCATCGACCACTTGGGATACGTACTCATGGTGCAAATGAATCATCTTTTTTGGTCCTCACAAAATCGAATAAGTATCCATTGCAGTGCTTTTCTTTGGTGTGCTTTATTTTGGTGTGATTTTCTGTGGTGTGCTTTCCTTTGGTGTGCATTTCTGTGGTGTGCCTTCGTTCTGCCACTTGTCGAATACAGTCCCTTTGTCTCGATCAATTACACAAGCAGCCAGGTCGTCCGTGAATTATTTTTCGTGTTTCTAACATTGTTTCTTGGTGACACAACTTGTTTGTGGTTTGCTTTTTTTCATTTCGTTTGATACCTTTGCGTTATAACAAAACAACTATTTTCAGTGTCCTGACAAAGATGTGGGGATGATTATTGGTCGTGGTGGTTGTGTCATCAAACAAATGCAGTCTCAAACGCGTTGTCGCATTCAGATCCCTCCCACTGCACCGCCTGGTTCTATGTATCGTGTTATTTCTGTTTCAGGACCTGCTGCGGGCTGTGAGCAAGTGAAGCAAATGATTGAAACAATCGTTCAGGAACATCTTCTCAGAGCGTCCATGTCAGGAGTTGCTTTTTGGGCAATGGTGTGCAATCAACAATATGGCCAGCAGCAATCGTACGGTCAGCAGAATTATTATGGGCAACAACAGTCTTACGGGCAGCAAGGAGGCTACCAGCAACAGCAAGCATATGGACAGGGGGGGCAACAGCAAGCTGCTGCTGGACAGAAAGACTATTCAGCGAATGGGCTGCGTACTATGCTGCACAGGCAGCAGCACACAGGGAGGTCAGGCAACTGGTGCAGCTTTCGGCAGCAACAACATCTGCTCCAGCACCTGCAGCAGCCGCGTCAGATGCACAACCTGCCCATGATGCCTACTACGATGTCTTCTGGCAATATGCATCGTATTACGGAGAAGAAGCTGCTAGGACGCACTATGGAGGATGGTTCTCCTCCTGTCGGCACACCGAATCCAAACGCTGCTGGTGGTGCAAGTGCTGGTGGTGCGACTCAGGCATCTGCACCAACTCCTGCGGCCGCGGCTCCTGCTGCGGCTACTCAGCATGACAGCTCAAGACTCAAGTGTGGCGCAAGGTTTCGAATCTACCTGCTTGGATGACGAAGAAATAGAGTTGAGGCGAGTGAAATGTGTATTGCAACAATGCTTGTGCTTTGTTTTTACGTGTGCTGTGCAACAGTTTGAAGGAGTGAATTGATTGGGGAATGGGGATATGGTATTTGCTTTTCGATTATTTTGTTTCAGTGTGTTGATCCCATTGATTAATTTAATGTAGTGCTTTACTTGATTCGTATTTACTGATAGTTATTGCTACCAACAGGCTACTCAGCGAATCGAAGGGAGAGCGAGTGGGAGGTGGGAGTGGGAGTAGGTCTTAGAATACTTGTTCAGCTGAGAGAGAGAGGGAGGCGAGGAAGTGTCTGTCTGTACACCTCGAAAGTTTCCATCTGGAGCAAGAGCAAAAAGCCTCCGAGAGCTTTTTCATCACCGCAAACCGCAACTGCATGCTACTCGCCAAACCATTCGTTTCATCGTTATCTCAACAATTGATACTGCACACAATTCCTACTCTTCTTTCATATCCCTAGACTGCAACCATGGAGCGCACTTGTGAGTAGTATTAACCCGTGTGACTACGTTTTTTGGTGATGGGTTATATCAAATGGTTGAACATGTCGGCGGAGTATGTTTTTCACAACATAATTGGAGCTGAGGCCGGTTGTGGTTTGCGGCATGTATTGTATTGCTGCATGTTCTTTAGAGCCAAAAGTTATGCATCGTCCACCTCCTTCTCTCCATAATAATTCATATTTTCACTATCTGCCTGTACCATAGACATTATGATCAAGCCCGATGGCGTCCAACGTGGACTCATTGGAGAAATTATCAAAAGATTCGAACAGAAGGGATTCAAATTGGTTGCCATGAAGCTCACCAGCCCTGGAAAGGCTCACATGGAGGCGCACTACGCCGACCTCGCCGGTAAGAAGTTCTTCCCTGGTCTCATCTCCTCACATGACCAGTGGGCCCGTTGCTGCATGGTATGGGAAGGAGCTGGAGTTGTCGCGACAGGCAGAAGATGCTCGGAGCCACCATGCCTTCGGAGAGTGCGCCTGGAACTATCAGGGGAGACTACTGTATCGAAGTCGGTCGCAACATATGCCACGGAAGTGACGCTGTTGACAGTGCTAATAAGGAGATTGCGCTATGGTTCCCTGAAGGAATCTCTGAATGGAACTCTTGCCAATCTAGTTGGATCTATGAGGAATAAGCAAGTGTGTGTTGAAGAGTAAATTCATAAAGAGACTAATTATTTATTGCTATCTGCAATTTATTCTGCAACGCTGTGATGTCTCTACACACATAGTCGGAAACCTTCTTTTGAAACCTCTCGATATTGTATTGTTGTTATTTGCACTACTTTACAACGCTATAATATTTTTACCTCTTCATAATTCGTAGACGAAAGCATCTTCTTTTGAAACCTCCAATATATTCTTTCTCGCTTCATTGCCCAACTCTGAGGGAACCATACGCCAGGTGGTACTGTTTGCTTGTCCTTTTTGACCATTTCCAATGCAAAATGCAGCGGTGGCCAAACCTACACATTGTTCCAGATCAGACATGCGCTATTCTCAACGTAACCTTGTCTCCATTACTAGCTGTCACATCACACCTCATAGCATTTGTTGCACCAACCAACTTATCCACTAACCGAATGATTGGCTCCGAGAACAATGCAAAGTTTTGCATTGCATCACGGTTGTATAATAACGATCGAGGCCGTGCCTTCATCGCACCGAATAAGTATTCCATGGCAAGGGATCAGTACCAAAGCGAGAAGAGCAATTCGGTGGCTTTTCATTGGGATTGAGATACATTGCTGTTGTTGGAACGTCTGGGTTGTCTAGAAGCCAAACTGGTTTATTTCCAATCCCATTGCCAAAATCGACTTCTCTCATTTCCGTCCATGGTTTCTTTATCTTGTCTAATGCCATTCATAAATGTAATAACAGGTGTTGCAAGTAATAGGAAGGTGGCGGATACTATAGTAGGACCGGCATTACCTGTGCCCGCAGTAAGAATGAATAGTCAATCGATTCAATTTCAAACTTTTTCCCCTGAGATTCTCCCTTCTTCTTTAATTGATCAACACCCTCAGCACGCCATTATGCACTAAACTCCAGGCCATATTACCACAACTCACAATTGCTGGAACACCAGCAGCTTTTGCCTTTGGTCTAATTCTTTGGATGTCTCTGCTAGGTCGAACTCATCGCACACATCTGCGTACGGCATGGCTAACTCAATACATGATCGAAGAAGTACGGGTGAAGTTCGACCTTGGAACGGGCCCACCAGTATGCACTACCATACATCCATCATCAGAAGGTGAACACGAGTTTTTTCCATTGTTCCAGAGTTTGTTTTAATACTGATTCATCACCATCAATATCCAACGAGACGAAATCTACTCCCTGACTTGGGATAACTTTATTGCGTAGGGCAGCTTGGTAAGACTCACTTCGTCTTCCACCAACTGTAATAGATATTGGATTTTGTTCTCTGTCAGAGAGAGTTT
>JAHBBA010001163.1:0-67604 GCA_018806925.1 Skeletonema costatum
CACTGATATCATTATCATCAAAATTTGGCAAAGAAAGAGAACTAATCTGAGAAGTTAGGTTCCTGCCGGATTTTAGCTTTCCCTGCTCATTTTCCGACAAACAAGCCCCAAAGGTGTACTCGGCTTGTTTCCCGTCCCAAGCTTCATGAAAATCATTCAGACCAATTTTCGGATTGTCAAGAAAACCAGCCATGAAGGAGTTGCAAACGCTGATTGAGTCATAGACTGGCAATCCTGTTGCAAACTTGAGAGAATCGGCATACGCGGGAAGCTCTGTACATTCAAGAAGGATCGCCTTGATTCGAGGATTCTCAGCTACAACCCGTTTGGCCAATGCAACTATGCCGGCATCAACCTTGAGGACGTCGACTGCCTCGCCCTTTTCCACGGCATCGAAGCCATCCACGTCTTGGCAGCCGACAACTTGAATTCTAGCCTTGTCCTCTTGGCGAAGTGCGCACATCTCCAGCAGCCGAGGAAGGATAGGCAGTAACGTCGTGGAATTTGCAGTGAAAATGGCAATGGTCTCATCGGAATCAAAGCACATGCATAAAGATGGCAGCTGAACGAGCGACGTCATAAATACTGGCTTGTTTGTGACGTCGCTGATCATAGCTTGAATGTGGATCATGAAGCCGCAGTCTCCTGTAATCCCAGACACTCCTTGCTTCTCCAAATACTGGACTGCTTGGCGACATTCAACCTTGACTTCATCGGAGAGCTCGCCTGATTGACACATCTCAAAGGTTAAGCCTGGAATGACTCGGTAAATGACGGGGTAGTCAAATGACTCGGGCGAGTCTAGGATTTTTGTTGTTTAGATTCGAGTTTGAGGTATCATCTGATAATTGAAGTTTGTTCTACTTACCAATGTCTCCAACTGCTGGAGGGTAATTGTAGTCCAGTCGCAATATTCCAAGCTTGGGTGTACTGAAATTCTTTTCAGAGATGGCTTTCTTGTATGTTAGGCATATGCTATCTTGAACACTTAGAGTTGAGGATTGTCTCTGCATGGAGGGAGATTGGGGACGGCAATTGTTTTCTACGTAGTGCTGATCATGGACTTCGGCTCGGGCTGTTCCGGCAACGTCGCCCTCGCTGCTATTTGTAGCGCTATTGTCAAGCGTGTGACCAGTTGTTTTCATGCCGTCGATACCAGCCTTCCCATCTTCTGCTTTTTTCTTTGACGAGCAGCCAAAACGGAGTGCCCACCAAGGGAATGCGCTCTTGAGACCCATGCTTTTATGACTTATTATTGTATTGGAAGCAAGCTCTTGCTTGTGCTTGTGATAAGTAGACAATCAAGGAATAATGAGACGAACAAAGAGAGATGTTTTCATGTGATCTTCCGGCACAATGATGCCAATGACAGTAAATAGAATAAGATTATATCATTCATCTTCAAGTAAAACGTGGCAACTTTACATATGCACTTCCCTGCTGCAATGTCGGTCGGCATCACGGAGTCTCAAGAGACAGCTGCGATACCATGTACTAGAGTTAGTAGGTAGTAACTTGGTACCGTATCTGATGGTCGAATGAAAGAAAGATCAGTTTAGTTACAATTAGATAGTTGTTATCGTTAACCCTAACTCAGTCAGTGCAGTTTCAATGCACTATATAAGCACTATATAACTCTGGTTCTGAGACAAAAGAAAGATCCTTTTAGTAACAATTAGTAGTTGTTAACCCTAAAAACAAGTATAAACATTAATGAGTAGGTATTTAATATTCTTTACAGTCACAGGTCACAGTCACAGGCCACAGCCCTTCGTGGCGTGGATGCTCTTAGAGCCAGATCGAAGGGCCAGACGCGAAAGGCGATACCGTCAATCTCTGGATCGGAAACAAAACTCAAAGTGGTGAACCCACAACACCATGAAATCCCTCGGCCTAATTACCCTCATCTTCGTTGGCACTCCAATCGTCTCAGGATTCAACACTGCAATCAACAGCATCGCATCTACACCCCACTACAAAACTTACCATGTCAAGCGACGAAGCAACCCCACTCTCCGACTCGGATCACATCTTATTCAACATGCCCGTATCAAACAATGGCGCTCGGATCCGTGCCATTCTCTACTACAAGCAACTCTCCCAACAACAAGTGGATATCATCTCACCTATGAAACTAGGAGGTTTGAGATCAGACGATTTCAAGGCCTTGAGTCCCCAGGGCTTGATGCCCGCTCTAACTATTCAAAAGGAGCATGATAGTGGTATGACGCATCTATCCGAGTCGGATACTATTGCTCGTTATCTTCTCACCGAGTATGCTGGTGTTGGTCCGTCATTTCAACCGGATAATCTACGCTCGAATCAAATTACTAGGTGGCATGATGTCTACTTGACCACTATCCAAGGTTGTTTGTACAAACCTGCATATAGATTCCCTCTCGGCAATTATGCCGATAGGAAGAGTGCTATCAAAGCCTTCCAAAAGAATCTCAAAGTGATCGAGGGGTTCATGTCAGATGAAGGAAGTGTCATTGGCGGATGCATCGCTTTTCCCTACCTGTACTTTTGCAAAGTATATGCTCCCTAAGTTTGATGATTCACAAACACCACTTCCTCCAAAGCTCAACGCCTGGTTCGAGAACTTGTCGCACTAAGGATTCTGTGTTTTCCAAAATATATGGTGAGATTATGGATACACTTGTAACATCTTGGGACGAAAAAAGCCATCTCTGGGACTCAATCTGGCTCGCAGGACAACGTGATCAAGCCCCTGGAACGATCTTTGATAAAATTGTTGCAAAGGAAATACCTGCAACAATTGTCAAGGAAGATAGACATATTCTTGCTTTTAAGGATATCAATCCACTCGCTCCTGCACATGTGTTGGTGATTCCAAAGGATAGGAATGGATTGACCAATCTGCGCAAGTCGAGTGCTGAGCATAGGGATATTCTTGGGAGACTATTAGTGGCTGGAGGAGAGATCGCCAATGATTCTGGGTTGGGATTTGGAGATGGAGCTAGGTTTGTGATAAATGATGGACCGGATGGGGGACAAGAAGTTTACCATCTTCATTTGCATGTAATTGGCGGGCAAAAATTGGGATCAATGTGTTGATCAATGATATTTAATTGTTATGTGTAGTGTCAAGTAGTAGTAGCATTCCAGCACCACTAGTGATGTCATGTTGTCTCACTAATAGAGGAGTAGGTAGATATGTTGTCTGCAGTTGTCTGCTTTCTACTGCTCTTGGCCTACTTGGCAGATCCCCGCCCGATAATCGCCCTTGATGAAATGGCGCGTCCAAGAAAAATGGCGCGTCCACAGGCCACGTAGATAAAAAATGGCAGCTTTTGCGTTGAAGAGATCATCCCTTCGAAACAACATCTGTTCTGGAGCTGGATAGAGAGAGAGAGGCTGGATGTTATAGTAATGGCAAGAAGTGTCTGAGTGCGCTCGAGGAAGTAGAAGAGGCAGGTTTTCCACTAGCGCAACTACGTCTACTCAATCAATTATTCTCACTATATGTACAAAACAATGAAGCAGCTGTTGGGCCTCTCCACTCTCCTGATGTGCCTCGTCCGCGCCTCATCGTTTTCACTCACTCAATTCTCACCGGCAACAGAATCTTCATCGTCTTCATTGCATGCTTACCATTTTGGAGCAGGCGCTGTGAATACAGAGAAACCTGCAGATATCAAACAACGCAAGCGTTATACATCTTATGTTCCCGATGGCTTGTCTGAAGAGGAGTATACGAAGATCAAACTCGAAGAATATAGAAAGCAGCAAAAGATGCAATATGGAGCCTGGGGCCCAAGATTCGTGAGTTAGTGTTTACTCTCTTTTCATGTGCATCGTTATCTAGCTTTTCCTCCTCACCAATGGTGATACTTTTTCACTCGACAGAAACAAGTAGATGGTGATCCAGATAACAATTGGTTCAATCTACCGTCGCTTTGGACCGCAGGATTCCATTCTAACCCGAATGCTTTGTCGAGCTCTAGATCAGCTGATATTGGAGGAGAGACTGCAACAGTGTTTGCAAGAATGCTTGTCAATTTACGGCGATTCTTACTACCCTACATGACGCTGCTGTTATCAGTCTATCTCCTTGAAGTTTTCTATCACTGCGAAAAATATACTGCAACCAATGCTACGCGGCAAATTCATCATCTCAAAATACATGATGATTCGGGTTTTGACTCCAATGTTATCCTTGAAACCACTGGAATTGTTGGCATCAAAGTTAGGGTGGGACAAGAATGGAACGACGAAATTGGCCTTTGCTGTAGGTTTGGTGTTGTCTACAATTTCTCTTGTTCTGCAACGAAGAGTGTGAAAAAAATATTACTGAAGAAACCTTATATTGTACAGTTAATTTTAGTGTGTTGTTATTACGTTGGTATTTTTTATTTGCATCATCTCCTGTCCCGTGGATTTACATTGTAATAGTTTGACTTGCGTCTGAACAAGGATTCTGTTCTTATCTCAGAGCCAGACATCATCATCATCATCATTATTTGTGTTCCTAGAAGTAGGTGACATTGGAGGCGACCTCTGCTGAGGGATACGATCAGGAGAACATTCAACCGAGTCCAGATTGAACTCGAAGAGCATTCGAGGCGGTGTCGATGGTGGCACACTTTGTGGAATCTCTGATAGCTGTTGGCTGCCCTGGATGTCCACTGCCGATTTTCTAGAAGGACTGCCCAAAGTTTCTGGAGCATTCTCTTCGTTTATTGAGTTTGAAGATCGACTCTCGTCGCTTGCACTCCTCGTTGCCGTTGGCTTAGTGTTCCATTCCGAACTCAAAGCCAAATACTTTTCAGGATAATACGATGAGCGCAACATGATCATAATCAACCCACATATGGATATGATGATCGAGCAAGCCAACATCCAGGCGATTGCATTCACTGTGTAGGTACATCCAGCTTCATGAACTGTATTCACATACAAATCATTCACATTTTTGCACTGAAAAAGGTCTAATGCAAGATTTGCTTGTTCTTCCAACACTCTTAAATTGAGGTTAGTGTCTTCGATTAACTTCAGTACGCCGTTGAATTGTCTACCACATTGTTGTTCAAGTAACGAGAGATTGTTGCCAATTGTCTCGACAAATGAATCTAATGTTTGTTTTGAGACAAGCGGAACTACGCGGTGAGAATAGCTGAACAGAAATATATGTGCGACAAAACACATGGATACCCTCTCCAACTTACCTGTAGATGTAATGGCCGTCTCAAGGTCACCAAAGTATCTATCCAAGGTTTCAAGTGGATAGTATTTGGGAAGACATTGTTGCGTATAAAACATTACGAACAAAAACAAGATCCCCGTGTCGTCGCCCTTCAAGTTTCTATAAACGGTGAGCAACGTGTCATCTGGTCCACCATGTACTTGCCCTCCTCCTGTACAAGCATCTGAACTCGCAGCTGCGAGTGGAAGCGTCACGCTACAAAATACATACGTGGCAATCACTGTTATTGTAAACAGCGGCATGATACCGTACGTGATAGCCTTTTGATATGGCTTGACGTCCAAATCCAACATCACCAAACCAACTCCAATAATGAGAAACGAAGGCAGAATAAACAAGCATGCCGCAAGTATTTTCATTTGCCACCCCCAGAAGTCTATCGATTCTATTCCATTATCAACATCATCTAAAAACGAGCCCACCATTGTTACAGATTCCTTCAGCGTTTCTATCCCCTGACTGATGAAGGTCGCCAACATTGTCAAGTCAGATTTGGCCTTCTCTGCGATTGGTATAATATCAATACCTGTCATTTCAGCGATATTCGGGTTGTCTGGGCAGAATTTTTTGATCTCCTTAACAGCAGAATCTCTTAGTTCCATAGACTTACTACCCACCTCGGCTAGTACAGAGGCAATCTCTTTCGTATATTGCATTAATTCTTCCCCAGTCTGAATACTTTTGCCCATGGTTGTTGTTGCATTATTTACATTTGACACACCTAATACGACAAATAGGAATGCAAAAATCATAAGCAGCACCGATGCAACAAGGAAGACAATCCTCACTCGTAATGGCCGCTTGTGAATGTTCTTCTCATCATCGACTGGATCTGGTATAAGGAATGGATGCCCGCTAAGAAAGCCTGCATTCCCTGGTCCCATAATTTTGAACACAACTAGAAGGCTACTCCACATGAGAAAGAAGATGAGGAGGAAGATGCATAATGCAACGAGCCCAGTTGTGTAGTCAACCTGTGCAGCCTGGTCGGATGACAGTACTGCAGTGAAGTCGTAGCCATATCCAAATCGAGGCAGCTTTCGAAGGTTGACAACAGCGCTCGTTAGCTCATAGGCTGGGCCTAAGTAACCATCTTCGTGAGATGACAACATTGTGATTTCCACTATGCTACTAATAATTTGTTTCTGAACCGTGCGTGGCCAGGTCACAAAATAATGATGCAATCGCGATAAGTGCCGAAGTGAAATGCTTACCAGGTGGCGAGGATGCTTTCCAGATGAGCGGTACACTGTAACAAACGAAGCACTCGCTCTTGTTGTGTTCTCTGTCGGCATACTGCGGGGCCCGTCGTTCACCGACCTTCCTGTTCATGTTCAAGCACTCCGTCTGCACGACCAAAATGGGCGGGCCTCTCTCTTTGGCGGAAGAAACACGAGGTACATATTAGGTTTGTGGTAAAAGGTACGGTATTTTTAGGTGTACATTGCTGGCTCCGCGGAAAAAAATGTATCAATTCCTTCGGTAGCTTTAGACTCCGAAAAATCACATGGGCCCTCCTTGGTGTCGGCACCCAACGGATGCACGGACAGAAAAGGATGATTCATCATCCAGAAGACCTCCTAAATAACCACCTATATCCAACTCCCAACGAACCAAGATCGCAAAAATTCTGATTGTTCTAAAATCGATGAACCATGCGGTCACTTCAGCAAGCAGCAAAGGCACCCCTCTCTGTTCCTCTCATCCAACCACCATGACGATCAGCCTCGACCGCGCAGCAGCCAACCTCAGGAACCACCACGAGGTGGACAACCTTTCGGAGAACTCATGTCTTAATCCGCCGCCGCTGGAGCCATCTTCATCCACCAAAGGGGTGCGGTCCTCAACGTCCTCGCGGACACGCTCACGCACCCCATCCCCACCTCAATCGTCGCATACCTCGCGGCAATCCTCGCTGAGGAATAGCAGCAAGGTGCCAAGGTCCATGTCTCCAGGGGGGACGGTGGCATCTTCCGCACCTGATGTGTCACGTTCACGTAGGGGTGTTCGGTTTGAGAAGCGTCTAGTGACAGCCGTTTACACCCGCCCCAAGACCCCTATGGATCAAAGGGCGAAGCTGTTTTACTCAAGGTCGGATGAGATACGCTTCCGTGAAGAGGCAGCGTATGCCTGCGATGATGATTGGCTGGATCAGTTGGAGGAGGATAGCCTTCCCGACGAGACTGCCTACGGAGAACTTCAGCAGCAGCAGCGCACTACTTATTCCATCTCCAAGGCCGTGGTTGTCTTTGGGAGTACCACAAGGACCTATGGTGGTGGTTGTGCCGTTGAAGCTGCCCTCGAGAGCGAGAAGGCGTCTGCCTTCTCCTTTGACGATGATGCCTTCTGGAGCGGTCAATTGACATGGTCGTAAAATGAGAGAGTGAAGTCTTTTCTGAAGTACAATACTCAATGCTTATATTCCCGAGTATCAGATCTCCCACTTCACTCTCTACACTCATTTTCCTGACTATGATTGACTTGTTCTTGTAGACATTGAATGCCATCGCTCGTCACAATGTTGTTGTACATTATTATTAAAGACCCATCACACTCTTGGTGTATTTGAGGTCATGCAAGAAAATTTAACTCTTGGTTGGGGATTGCGTCTAAAGAATTGTTGGGCGATCTCTGCAAAGAATGTGAGCAGTACCTGTATTATTAGTCTGAACTTCTAACTCTTATTATATTATTCTATTATATTACTTCAAGAAATGATTTGGCTCTTTCGGTATCGTAGTCGTTTGATGTATGAGAGTAGCTGACAAGCCGTGCAGATCGACGAGGCAGCGTTGCTGTTGTGAGCAGCGAAGAAAGAGCCAACCATAGCTTGATAGTGTTCCACAAACACACACAGCGGCAATGCCAAATCACTGCTGCATGACAGAAACAGCTCCATCGACAAGGTTAGAACTACCCAACGCATTCTGATATCCAGCAATAATCCTCCTCAACGCAGCATTGCCCTGTTCAATCTCATTCACATCCTTCAACTTTCTATCCTTCACAACTGATAGGAGACCATCCGTACTGAGCTTCATAAAGAATTCTTTTCCACCGTCAATGTCGCAAATTTCATCCAACTTTCTCAACTTGGATGCAACAGTCATCTTATTATCGGCATGGCGCTGCGATGCACCCTCCCTAGATGCGTCACGTAGCTTACGGAGATCTTCACGATTGCGGCTCATTGTCAAGTTACGTTCATTCGCATCGATCTTGCGTTTGTCGTCGGCACGGTCGAGCTTCTCATTCTTCGATGTGAGTTCACTGTGTTGGAAGTTGTACTGCCATAAGTATGACAATGAAAGAGACAACAAAGAATGAGTTGCTATTCAAGAAGAATGCTAGCGCTCTAACAACGCATGGAAACGGCAAAGAGAGGGTTGACTCACATTCTTCGTAATCTCTCCATTCGCACATTCCAACTTCTCCCTCTCTGCCTTGGTGCGCTGCATCTTCTCGAGGTGTTCCTTGAGCTTTTCTTCCATTGATACAATCTTCTTTTCCTCCACCTCCCCTGAAAATTGAAAAGAGAACAAAATTTATTAGCTGCACTTGTCGGCAAAAATGCACGCACCGTTGGAGACGAAGTAACGGTCGATAATGCGATCGAATATTGTAGACTCACTATCTTTTTTCACCAAGTTCAAGCGCTCCTCCGCCAGTTGCCTCGTGCGTCGGGCATCATCGCGTTGACGGGTGAAGGAAGCATTGGCGCTGATGAGCCTGTTGACGTTTTGTTCTCCTCCGTTGTATGCCATGGTTGCTTACTTTGCGTTGTTAGCTGTTGTTAGAGAAATGCGGAAAACTTTCTCTTCTGTGTTGCCAGTCACGAGGCGTCAGTCGAGTCCCAGAAGATCTTTCGCAACCACCAACCCAACCACCAACCACCAACAACCCCAAACACCATGAATCGTGCCCCGAAGGAATCCACCACCATACTGATGATGACTCACCTAGTGGTAGATACATCAAGTGAATAAGAGACTTATGTAGACGGAAGAGCGTTAATCTAACAGTAACAACACTCTAGGCCCCAATGAGCAGCAGCGCTGCCAAATCAAGCGTCAATCCAGACGACGGCTCTGCTGACAATATCTCCAGCAGCTCCTCCTCTACCAATAACAACGAAAACGCCATCATTCTCTCTTTATATTTAATACAATCAGAAGAAGACATACTCCACCCATCCGACAAATCCAATGTTCACGAAAGAGCAAATCTATACAAGCGACTATGCGAGGCATGTCTAATAGCCAACAAAACACTCCGTTCTGCCTCATCATCGACAACGCAACCATTTCAGGCGGGCGGAGATGGACCAATATTTGGTGTCCATTGCAATGTTGACAATGATGATCTTTTAGCTAGAAATGAGTTTGATGCTGATGAACTTTGGCAGTCGCAAGGTACGGACGAACAATCTAAAGATGACGACGACGATGACCGCGACGACGCAGACAACCAAATTAGTACATCGAAGTTAGCTGTTGATACGTTCCAACAACCTCATTTACGTGCAATATTTCGATATGGAAATGATATCAACGACATGTGGCGATGCATATCACTCATGCTACAAATTACTACTGATCTTGCCAATGCCAATTTAAGTTGTGCCGTAGAATGCTGGGATCTGAATGATGGACATATCTTGCTGATTGAGGCAGCTGAACATCTTCCATCGTGGGTAGATGATGATGTGTTGCAGGGTGGTGTAGGTGGACCAGAAGGTACGCACAACCGTTGTTGGATTGTGGATGGGAAGGTACATTTGATCCCACCAACAAATAAGAGCAAACGTGATCCTTCACCAATGAAGAACAAGAAGGTTGATTTATTATCTCGACGTGAAGCACTGATTGAATTAGTAGATGCATTTCACAAAGACCCAGATGGTTCATCAACATTGGCACCAACTTCTGTTCAACATGCAATTGAACATCGTATCAATAGAACTGATTACTGGAACAACAGTGACGAGTCTCGTGTCAATACATCTAACTCACATTGGCATGTTGCTGCAGCAGCATTACCGGCATCAGTTGCATACTTTATACAGAAACATCCATCTTTGGTACCGTTGATTATTGACTCTTTTTGTGAGAATGCACCAAAGTATTTGAAGCAACGGAAGAGAAAGAGGAAGAAAGCACCGGAGGAAACTTCCGAAGGTACTGTGGCGACAGATGAACAAACGCCATCGATGCAACAACAAGGCAATAATCAAAGGGATGCACTCGGAATTCTATTTCCTTTTGAACAAGTTGTTACCATTCCGATAACTATGACGCGTGCAAACTATGCGGAACTTGTGACCGGTCGAGGCACAGTTCCTGCTTTCCCTGTACCGAGGGAATATCGTTCTGTGGAGTTGAAGAGATTTCATCGTCAGCTGAGTCAGACTGCCTTGGGAAGATTAGACAATGATGACAAGAATCGAAACCCTTTTGAGAGAGCTGTGGATGTGGGAGTTCGTCTTTGTGCAGGATTGGAATGGATAGTTGCCTGTTCAGAACAAATTGACAAAGCGATTTCAGATTGTAAAGATGACGTGCATCTGAACTCACTCGGAGATGTAGAAAGAAGATTGCGTCTCTTTTGGACTCGAATAGACGCCGAAGCCAGTGTAGACTTTATACAACATGATTGTGAGGAAGACGAGACAAATCATTGGATAGAAAGAGCTTGGCAGGCAGGCCCAATGAATAGCAACCATCATCTACAATGCGACAAAATGCTTCTTAGTGCGCTAGAATCGATGTCAAAATGCCGAGTCTTCAATCCGGAGCTATCCAAGTCTTCACAAGAAGAACCTTGCCCTATTACAAAGCCTAGAATGTCCCTACGTGGGATGACTCAGGCGGGAATGAAGAATGCATTGAAATGGCAACGTGAAGAGTATGACGAGAGTCATTTCCCAATACCAAAGTTATGCCAATTAGATAGCGACGCATGGATGGAGATCAAATCGATGAAGGCATTGGAAGAAGAAATAAAAAATCTCTCATCTGAAACAACAAAAACAGATACAAACAAATCCGAAAGTAAAGGGCCTAGGCGCACCACGAGAAGAAGTCGACAGAACCTCAATACAAATACTGTTAATGAGCAAGGAGACGAAACTACAAATGAAAATAGAGATACCTTAAATAAAATGGCGAGCGGTTTCCGTGCATTTGTGGAAGGCCATGGAGATGTAGAAGGGATCGCTGCAACACCCGAAGAAGACATCATGCTACCAATTGAATCGATAGAAAGTCTCATGTCTCAAGAGGTGAACATCAAACCTCGCGCATTCCTTGATGTCTTGCAAAGTATGCTTCGCGACCAACATGGCCCCTCATCTTCGTCAAGCGTGGAGATCAAGAGCAAAGATTCGCCTTCTACGCCAGTGGAACCAGATATATCTTCGTTTTTCTTCCAAGAAGACTTAAATTACGAATCTGGTGATGATTCTGATGTAGGCGTTGAGGCGAACATTAATCTGATGCAGGAGAGTAAAATCATTCCAGATGACGATCCATTTTCCTTGAAAAATATCATGCAAGCAATGGACTATGAGCTCAGGACAGATGTATCGTCAGATCCGTCGATAAAGAATCTTAGCGTTGCGATGGAGGATGATTTGGACGACGAAGCAATGGCAAACTTGCTTCGGTCAATGGAAGCTAGTGAAGGTGCGGGTCCAGCTAGGAATATGCTACTTGGCATGGGTATTCCGTTGCCTCGTCCTACGACTGACTGAGATCTGGATGAATCGTCACAACGTATATCAAATCGTATAAGCCAAGATTCCAGATTATCGGTTGCGTCGATCAATAAACAGTACAGAGAGCGAGGTCTACTAATTAGGTAGCTAGTAATACAAACATCAGCTGAAGAAGTTATCTCCTGCTACAAACTCTTTTTGTTCCCATTTGAATTTGGTAGGACAAGGAAAGGGTCTTCTTTTTAGTCTGTCCTGCTTTATCGCTGCCGCCCCTTCTTTTTTCATCAGTAGAGACTACGTGAACTTGGGGCGGAACGATCTCTGTGCATGTATGCAGCTCACAATAGATAGCAAACGAAGATATTAGAGGCGATCAATGGGGCAGGGTAACACTTGGACATCATAGCATTATAATTACTTGCCGATCAATAATGCATTACCAAACGAGCTCTTTCGTACTCTCGGCCACTGTGCCGAAGGCAGGTCAACGGTGGCCGGCTGCAGAGCCCGAATTGGCTGCATTGCATCCAGACGTGTTCATATCACATACAATCAACATCAAGCAGTGAAGATACTATCGGCAGTGAATCAATGGCTCGTAACAACACAATATCTAGGCGACTTTACCGAATTTTGCTTAGATCTTGTAGACAGGGCGTTGGAATTTCGAACAAAGACAACTCTATTGATAATGTTGGCAGCGGAAACTGCTTGCTCCTCCAGCCACCAATGGACCCAAGAAAATATGGGTTTGCCAAAATCGTAAAAGCAAGGCGTGGGCAGACACCACAGCAAGGAAACAATTCGCCAAAAACGAACACTGCTTCTTCAAGCATTCATGGTAATAATGATGTAGGAATGGCTATGCGGAAGTTCTCCGCTTTGTTCACATGTCATTAGGAGGTGATGCCGATGACGATTTACATCATTACTATCTTGGAGTTTCGGATGAGGATGATAGCAGTGATGATTCAGTTGGTGCTGCGAACGGGGTCGTCACAGTGAAGGACATTACACACAATTTCTGGATGAAGACGAAGAAACGAGCCGAGGAGTTAAACTGGGACATATGGTGATGTTTCAGAGAAGGATGATGATTCAGAAAGAGAAGAAGATGCCGCAGAAGATGACCTGGAGTTTGATGAATCAATTCTCGCAACAAGCAATGATCTAACGAATGCAGTTCGAATTGCATTCCGTGCACCACTTGTCTCACCCACTCCCTCCAACGAAGAATCTTGGCCGAAGCAAACTATTATTCAAAGAAGGCACAGAGATGCCATTGATGTATCGAATCTGCTCTCTGAGCAATTGAGAATGTGGAGCGGCAAGAGTAGCATATCAGTTGACTTAAAGCGTGGCGTTCGTGTCGTGGCTACAAGTGCCTGTTTGATGCGTTCATCGGCAGGTGTAGGCGTATCAGGACTAGACAAGAAGTCATACAAATTTGCATACAGGATACGAGTTGAGAATGTTGCAGATTTATTAGATGCAAGAAAGGAACCACCTAGTGATGACTCGGGTGAATCATCTGTCGAGCACAGAGCAGTACAACTATTGGGAAGAACATGGAGGATATCCGAGTGCCGAACAAAGAAACAGAAGCCTTCATCTTTGCTGCAGCGTTTATTGGAGGATGGAGCTTTGATTGATGAAAACAATCAAGGAGGTGATGCCGAAGAAGAGCGTAGAAAAGTTCAAGTGGTGGACGAACCACGCACAGGAGCAGTGGGTCACCTACCTGTTCTTGGCCCTGGAGAAGTATTTGAGTACATGAGTGGGGCAGAATTATCCACTCCAACAGGGCAGATGACAGGTTGCTTTCACATGGCCTCTGTTGATTCCGCATGTAGGCAATCCGGTAGAGGCCCTATCTTGGGCATCTGATGATGAAAGGAGATTCGAGGCAAAAGTTGGAAAATTTGGCTTCCTCTTTGACGATTACAACGAGGATTAGTTGGATAGTGGGTAATTTTTGGCAGAGAAGATATTAATTCTTTAAGTCTAGAATTTACCTATCTTATGCTGTCTTTCATCTTCTCTATTAAGAATGCTTTGCCACAAATCCTTTCACATCAAACTTTCCATCCGCACCTTTCCTCAAGACACCCTTTTCCGTAATTATACCCGTAATATAATCCGCAGGAGTAACATCAAATGCAGGATTCCAACATGACATGCCCTTTGGAGCTCCACTACTATCCAACATCTCGCCAGGAGGTCTCTCCTCAATTTCAATCATGTCTCCACTTTCAAGGTCAACGTCTAGAGTGGTGAAAGGACTAGCAACGAAGAAGTCCACTCCCATTTCCTTGGCAATGATTGACAACTGAAAGGTACCAATCTTGTTTGCCGTATCGCCGTTTGCACACACCCTATCTGCTCCTACAACACAAGCATCGGCACCCTTGGCCCGAATGTATGACGCCGCCATAGAATCACAAATCAAACAAGGATTCGGCATATTCTCCGTCATGATTTCATACGCAGTCAAACGACTGCCCTGATTGTAAGGTCGGGTTTCAAGAGCCGCAATACTTCTCAACTTATTCCTACATTGCAATTCTCGTGCTACCCCCAGAGCCGTTCCCCACCCCGCCGTGGCCAGAGACCCAGTATTGCAAATGGTAACCACCCGTACACCATCAGGATGAGTATGCCTCGCTAATAAATCATCGGCACCGTGAGACCCAATCGCTTTATTATCTGACACATCTCTCTCGAGCATGTATTGTGCATGAGTTACAATGGAATTGACTACATCCTCACGTGATGTGTTGTCTGCATTATCAACAATACCCTTGAGTTCTTCCATGGCATTGAACAGGTTCACTGCAGTAGGTCGACTTGTTTTCAAATAGTCCATTTTCTGAAAGACAAATGTTTTTACCTCCTCTACACCACCAGTGAGTCCATCAAGCTCTTTTACAGCTTTAGCGTTGGAAGTAAGCTCCACTGCCAAGCCCAAGACGGCAACAATTGCAATTAGTGGAGCACCGCGGATTCGCATGGAGCGGATAGCATCCCATGCGTCTTCAATCTTGAGAATGGCTACATATGTGGTCTCGTGGGGGAGGGCAAGTTGATCGAGAACTGTGAATTTGGCAGTGCCATTTTCGTAGCTGAAGGTGAGGGAGCGGAGATTGTCGCCGTTGTTGCTCATTGCTGCTGTTGTTGCTGTTGTTGCGCTGCTTGAACTGTTGCTTTTTGTGTTGCTATTTTTCAGATTGTTTCTGGATTTCATGACGAACACCTTTTCCTCGCCCGCGGGTTCGGCACCCAACCTACAACCTACACCTACAACTTTTTTGGATGGGTGTCTCAACCCTGCTCGCCCGTCTCCCATGATGTCACGCTGGTTCCCGCGCTAGTAAATTGCGATTTTATCATCGCTAGTTTTGAGCGATAGATTTGCTCCTACTATGTGTGGTTTATGTACCTTAAGTAAGCTACTGTACGCTTACACAAGCTACCATCGGCCAAAAAACCATGTTGACCATGGCATCCGACAGCGTAGACGCCGACGCCTAATCTCAGTCAATACCAAGTCCCTAATTGGATTTGATAGATTAAAATTGCTTCTATAAATATATGTGACCAGAACATTAATTATAACATCGAGAGGCCTTGCGGATAGGGGGTCAAATGTTGTGATGATGCCGTCGGAATTCGACAGTACGTCGGTGTTTTGAGAGACTTTGCGGATGGCTGTGGCAGTGATACTCGGCTGGTTTCATCTAATAGATATATTACATCGATCAGCCGAGTATCGTCGCTGTAGACGCCTTTGAATCCCCTCCAAATGACCAACATGCTGTAGAAATTCGACGTCGTCGCCTGTTTGCTGAAAATGCTATCTAGCTCTCTCAATATTGCCTCTGACCATGGGACTGCCGGCCTTAATCGCTTCATAAATATCATCAGAAGCGATTAAGGCCGGCAGTCCCATGGTCATATCCACTTCCTAAGGTACTAGGGTACGCCGAGGGAACACCATGGAGTGGTGGTTTTGTGCTGTGGCTCTCGGTAAAAATCATCGGTTGCGTATGTAGGCAGGTAGATAAGTTCTACTACCATTCTTTTTTACCGTACCATCACTCCCACAATAAAATCGCGCTGTGAACCAGCGTGATGTCGCCAATCCTCGCCAATGTCTCCACTCAAAAATCCCAACGGTCATAAAATTCAAAATCAGCGAAGACAATGATGGATTTCCACCCTACTAATACTCACCGCATAGTACTTTAATACAACAAACATGCCCAGAAACGATATGCCTGCGGTCCTAATCTATCCCTAGCACGTGCGCACGCAGAAGATCGGGCAAAAATAGGTGAGCAATTGCGAAAATAATACACTTTTCTCTATTTTATCACTTCTAATGTTCTCACCACGCGCTCATTCTCTTTTAATGGCTACTATTCATCATCTATTACGCCTACAGCCAGCCTTATTCATCGCTAATGATAGACAACTTACGGAAGACGCTGCTACTGCTACGATTGCGTTCTATGCTGCGGCGAAACGGATGTTCTCTTGTTTGAAAATGATGTGTACCTCCTCTGCCGATACGTCCGTGTTGACGCATACGAAGCTTTTGAACACTCCTCAACGGTTACAACCTCTTTGCTCTTATGCAACAATCAGCTTGGTAAAGTTACGGCTCTTACATCGACGGTTTTCAGCGGGTCTATTGCTATTTATGTATATTTTCTGTGGATGAGATGTGGTATTTATGGATTAATGCACTGATATAGACTAAAGCGCTAAAGTAAAGATCGAAATTATCATAGATGTCTAAGCCCTGTTATTATTGTCGCAATATCTCTCCAAAACAGCAATACAAATTAGCCTAAACAGCGCCAATAGTAGCCTTTTTTGCCATGGTGGACATCTATTTTTGGTGAAGACTTTCTACATTGTATTGGCGATGATTGGCGACATCATGGGAGACGGGCGAGCAGGGTTGAGACACCCATCCAAAAAAGTTGTAGGTTGTAGGTTGTAGGTTGTAGGTTGGGTGCCGAACCCGCGGGCGAGGAATAGGTGTTCGATTTCATGACAAGAAAAAATGACGAGAACGATTTTCTTGGCGGGCCATACATAATTTCGTGACTACTGGTAGCTCCTTTTTGGCGGCACTCTTCATCATTTTTGATTTTTTGAGCGATGCCGTGATGACATAGCACATCCATCAAAGCTGCCGGCCAATTATCGAGACATAAATCCTTGCGCAAACGTCTCTCTCTAGAACCGCCCTACACTTATCATCTCCATCAATTCTAGATTTCTCTCACCTTCTTAAGAGACATCAAATCAAGTATTTACCATGGTGACATCATCAAAGGCAAAGTCGTCATCACCCACCCCATCGGCTTTACTCAAATCACCTTTCCTCACACCTCACCGCCGCGTCTCATCCCGCGCATCCCTCCACTCCATCCGATCAAATCCATCCATTCGCTCTTCATCACGTCAATCTCTCCTTGGATCAGACTATGGCGATGCTGATGACGATATCTTAGTTGTAGAGCCAGAGCACAAATCAAACCTGATTGGATGTACATCTAACCTCATCACAGCCATCATAGGCGCAGGAATAATAGGAGTTCCCTACGCCATGCGACAATCGGGTTTGGTTGCTGGGTGGTTCCTCATCATGTTATCAGCCACACTAGGGTGCAAATCATTAACAATGTTAGTTGAAACTGCAAAGCACGTGGATGTACAAAGTTATGAAGTGTTATGTGAGGCAGTCTTTGGTCAGATTGGATGGATCGGTTGCAATATCATGATGTTCTTTATGTCTTTCGGGCCTATGCTGAGTTACATGATATTAGTGAAAGATACGCTGGGTACAGTGTTGACTGTGGATTCCAATACTGCCCTGGTAGTGAGCAGTGTGTTGGTCATGCTACCATTGTGTTTGCAACGAGATGTGGCAGATTTGGCAAAGACATCACGTGTTAGTGTACTATTTGATGTTTGCCTTGTGTTCATTATTGCAAAGTTTTCTCCAATATCAGAGACCGTAGAAACGTTTGGGGGGATTGGGCCAGTCATATCCAACTCAATATTCAGACCACGCACAATCTTCATTGGGCTGGGCATCTTGAGCTTTGCCTTTTCATGTCAGCACTCGTCATTGATCATTGCAGGATCATTGGAAAATCCTACGAGGGAGAGATGGACGAGAGTATCACGTGCTGCTTTGGGTTTTTGTGCAACGTTGGGCATCATCATGGGTACATGCGGATATATCGGATTTACTGAGACTACCGATGGAAATATCTTGAACAATTTTGCAATACCAAGTGAAGATGATACATCCAACACCGCAAGAGCTGCCAATGTGGCACGTGCACTCCTCTGTTGCACCATGTTTTGCGTGTTCCCTCTCGAACACTTTGTTGCGAGGCATGTAATTATGACCAATCTATTCAGAGGGCGTCAGGCGCACGAGGGAGATGATCATTCGGTACTTGATAGGTGGGATAGACGTGCTGCAACTACCATCGTTTTGTTTTCAAGTTCTCTTCTTTCTGCTCTCAAGTACGATGATGTTGGGTTGGTGCTGGCATGGACAGGGACAGTGGCAGCTACCACTTTATCTTATATTGTGCCAGGAATGCTCTATTTAGGGGTGAATGGTCAAGAATACTTAGATTTTGTTGAAGATCGTTGGGGGTTTGCTTCATTGTCTACTGATAATGATGTTTCATTATACCAGAGATTGCTTTGGTACTTGTCAATGATGCCAATTTGGTGTGGTATTGCTTCAATGGGTAAAAGAGGTGTTGCGGACCATGAGGCAAAGAAAGCATTGATGTCTCCAACCGAATTCCGCCTTGGAAAGATCATTCATAAACGAAAGATGTATGACACTCTGCCAACAACTTCAGCTTCAACCAACGAAAGTCAATTGGATTTTATGCTTAATGATGCAATTGACATTGAAGAGGAAGCCGAAGAAGACCCACTGGACGAAGAAAAAAGTGCTACGGACTTTATGGTAGCAATTTCCTTTGTCTTGTTTGGCGTGGTAGCATTCGTCGCTGGAGTGTTTTCAATTTGTACAGAAAGCTAAACGTGTATAGACGCTGTAAAAACTATGTTATAAGAAACAATTTTGTTACATACATTAGACGTACGAATCTTCACTTATCTTCTGAAGCCTCTCCTCCAGCATTTGTACTACTTCCAATGAGGACGGTCTATCCTCTGGAAGGAATTTCCAGCACTTTTTCGTTACATCTTGCAATGCAATAAAGAGAGGATGCTTTGATCTCTTGATTGCAAAATCAGCTGCCTTGTCGCTAAAATCCAAGTACTCTTTGTAATCACTAACATCAGGAAGCTCTGGCAAAACCCCATGCAAGATATCGCTGACGGCATCGTCATAATGTGATGATTGAAAGTACGGTTTCAGACCGTTTGACATGAGGAAAAAGAACACACTGCCTAGGGAGAAGACATCAATAGCAGCAGACTGATCAGCGCAGTCTATGTATTCCTCTGGACTCCGATACGTGGAGCCCTTGTGAACTACACCACACATCTGAAATGCGCAAGGTTCATTATTGCTGACTGAACGCTTAATGTACCTACCTCTGTTGAAGTCATTCAGCTGCAGTAAGGGAACATCTTCTTCACTATCTTGCGGTGGATCAAAGAGGAGGAATTGAGGCGGTTTTATATCTGCATGCGCATATGTTGCTATTCCATCTTTATATGCTTGCATTTGATACAATCCCCTAGCCGCCTGTAATGCGAGATGATACATTTTTCTCACACTTATAATTTTCCTTGATTTGATATATTTATCGAGTGGTTGTTGCGATGCGAACGGTACCAATGAAGTGATTGCACAGTATTGGTACGTTGGTAGTACATTCGCTTCATATGAGTTTGGTGCTCTTCCTGCTCTCTCCATGATTAATGCATCTCTTGTGTTTTGGTCCAGCTGTTTTGACGACGACTTTATTTTGCTGAATACAACCGTCTTCAATACATAGTGTTCGTCATCTCCTTCTTCGTTGGTTAATGCAACATCCCATGCCATTTTAAAAGCTCCCTTTGCAAGGTATTTTGTTTTTGAAAGATCAAAGCCCAATTCATGTATTACATTGCAAGTTGATGGAGCTGAAGTTTTGGTTTGATAGGATGGATCCGATAATTCACACACACATTGTCTCTGACATCCGAAGAGCTGGTTGATACACGTGTTCTGGAGGAAATATCAGGTCCTTGAGCATCCCATGATGGAAGCAAATGCGTCCGATTTAAGTCATTATTTAGTGCACGACATTCCTTGCTGCCCACACACACCACACGAGAGTGACGGTGTTTCGGTTTCTTTCGATTAGTCGTAGGTATGCCAAGTCTGGATTTGTCATTCATGGTCTCGTCCTTTGGGCGGTCAAGATTGGTCTCACTCGTTGGAAGTTTGTATTTATCACCCAGCGATTCTAAAAAATTGGCATTATCCTCATTTGGCTTGATACCCCTTTGCGCCGGAGTGACGCTTGAAAAATGAGAGTACTTGTTACTGAACGAGATCTCTGCAAAGGTATAAACAACGACAGCAAGAGATATCAAGCTAATGTATAGCATTTGTTTTTTGAAGCCCGACATGAGCAATAGCTCGCCGTCAGCGTGATGATTGTTTGACGTCATTGCTTAGGTGGGTCGACGTAATAGGTGGATGAAATTGCACGCCTATATCTCCCTGCCTCCACTCCTCTCTCTAGATATTGGCATCTGACAGAGGCAGTGTGATGAGAAGGCAGCGGAGATGTTCAAGAAGCAAGAACGAATTGTTGCGTACCAGTGGTCAACACGAATGCGCGCGGTTCGCGGCCACGGCGGGCGGAAGAAATGAAAAAAGTTGCACTTGTTGTGCTTTGATTCGGCTTCAACTTTACCGTAAGGAAGAAAGTGGAACAGTGAAGCATCTGGCCACAGCCTCTCCTGATAATGAAAGTGCTTGTTACACTAAGTACTCTAGAGTATTGTCCCTAAATCAATTAAACATCTACAATATTATTTAGTGCTATCATGTACACAAGTTCGTAGCAGCAAAATGTAACCCATTCTTCCCCTAAGCCTGGGTAATGATTTACCGTCTGGAAAATTTGGCCTTCAACTTTTTGATGTAGAGCATGAAGTAAACCTTGTACTTGTAGGCAGTGCCTTTCATACTTCCTTTGGAATAACCACCAACTGAATCGGCGTCCGATGCATGACTCAAAGACTCTCCGAAGTAGTGATCCTGCTTCTGGGCCTTGTTGGAGCTCATCTTGGAGTGGATCAACATGGCAGCTCCAATAACAAGGGCAACGATGAGGAAAATAAGACCTCCACTCATGCCATTATTGGTCTTCTTGAGAGAGCCTGTAACATTTCTCTTGTAGCTGGTTCCTTGAGTCTTCTCGTTGTAGAAATAGTCAAATTTCTCTTTGTTGTTCATCTTGTAATTGACAATAGCACAAACTTCGTCAATATCACCTCCATCCTGTACGTCAAAATCGTACCATTGTTCCTCTTCCTCAGCAGCTTCGTCCTCCTCTGCGGCATCTTCTGCGGCACAGTCGGCGATGTAAACAGCTTCACCAGTGATTGTTTCACAGGTCTCGTTCATCTCAACATTCTGGTCGGCGTTTTCGTCCTCTCCATCTTCGTTCTCTTCATCTGCGTTGTTTGGGTCATAGTACTCAACTTGTTCGCAGGATAACTTCGTGGTGAACGCCTCTTGCATGTACATGCCGGCAAAAGCCATCAATTGAATCATGCTGACTCCATCTTCATTGGCACCAGCTGAGGAGAGAACAGTAGTGGCAGATACCTGGTTAGTCTCAATAGTACAGTCTTCGTCCAAGAAGACGGCAAATTCAGCAGCATCTCCGTGACTTCCGCACGCCATACCGATGTATGCTGAGTTGCCGTTGGCATCTTGGTAGTTTTCAACCTGCATACACTCAGCAGCTTGCTCAATGAAATCGGCCAATTCCTCTTTGTAGTCAACTTGGCCGTTTTCCTCCTCCTCGACGTAGCAGCCTTGTGTTTGGCACTGGTTACAGAAGCTAGAGTCGATGGCAGTGGCAAGCTTGCGATTCTCGCCCTCGCCCTCCTCAGCATCTTCACCCTCCTCAGCCTCCTCGGCACCCTCTTCTTCGGCAGCTTCCTCCTGTGATTGTAGAATAATAATAAACAATAATAGAACGTTAGATACATATATTCACAGAGCAGACAGGTTTGACAAGAGACATAAAACATGTTGACTTACCTCAACTTCCTCCTCTTCTGGGTTGCAAGTCTCTTCAAATTCACTGCATGATTCGCAGAAGTTCTGGGACTTCATGGCAGATGCCTTGACCTTGGCAGCAACATAATCGCCGAGGCCAACCATCATCATCTCGTCGTCCTTGGCATAATTGCTGGTGTAGAAGGCAGCATAAGACTTCACAGGCTTTGCAGTTCCGGCTTGGATGGCGGCTTGCAAGTCTTCATCATCATCCGGTTGGACGGTCACCTCAATACATTTGGCAAAAGAGATATTAGCATTTCCATCGAGTTCGGCTCTGGCTCCTTCCAATTTACGAACGTTGGTGCGGAGTTGATGGGCGTTAGCGGAGGCAAGAACACCTGCGAGGGCGATGATATTGAACTTCATGGTTGATAAACAGGAGGGTACTGCTGTGTATCGTCGATAGTGAATTTTATGAGAGAACAACTAACTGCATCGATGTTCGCTGTGCTTGGCGTTGGTTTTACACAACATTAGTGCAAGAGTTGTGCGTTGGGGTAAGTCTTCTCTTTCTTGTCACTTCTGTCAATGATCCGCCATCAAGAGAGACGCCATCCAGATGATTACATGGTTGGCATGGGTCGGAAGGGTTTGCGTTGAGCAATGTGATAGGTTTCGTTCACTTTTCTTAGCGTTGAGAACTCCTGCGACCCTTCTCAAGCAAAACAAGGCGAAAAGGGTAGTATTATCAAATTCCTACGTACATATTCATTGCGACTACTGGCACCAAAAATCGCCAATTGTACTAATTCCTTCTGACCCATCGAGGTACGGGAAAGATCCTCACCTCCCACTTGAAGTTGGTAGGTCTCCTGTGACACAAAAAGTCTTTACGACATCTACACACATTCACACAACAACCAAAGTATTTATGTAGTACTTATTGGTACGATTGCCCTCAAAATGACCACCTTGACTTCAATTTCTGGAGTTAGCGGTACCTCTACGCTTGGTAACCTTTTTTGAAAGCTGTAGATGGGTGTGCGATGGTGTAGCAACATGTTTAGGGTGTGTTGGGAACGTACCAAAAGGCAGGTCAGGAGTAGGAGGATTTTTTTTGGGTAGGCGAGGGACCTTCCCTTCCGCAGTAGAAGTACTCCTAACAGCAAAGATAAGTACATCTCTAGTACATTTAACTGAATCAACATGCAGACATTGTCGGTGTCATTATTACACCGTCTACCATCCTTTGGGTTGCGGGTGGATCAGAGCTATTGACACCACCACTACCGCCAGCCCCCATCGCGCTTGCTGCATCATTCAAAGGCAATGTATTGCCTACGTCCCACGTCATCAATTCCTCCTCAAGTGTGCTCAATACTTCTTCAACATGACTTTCTTTACGTATGTCCACTGGTAACATCTTGAGGCACTTTGTCAACGTTAGCCTAACATTCGCAACGCAATCCACAGTCATTTCTAGTGCAGGAGGGAGAAGATCATCGACAACAATTGATCGGAAGCGATCCCTTTCAGATGGACTGAGCGGACCAAATGGATCAATCGGAGGATAAGGTGCTTCCTTCTTGCGACTTTCATTAGGAAAACCAGCATTGTTGCTGTTGTTTTCATCCATCCTCATGACAAGTGCAACAGCTGCCAATATTCGACAATAGCCCTGTCGTTTACTAAACGCCCCCTCTGAAGCCACCATTTGTTTCTTCCTATGGCGCGTTGATTTCCTGACAAGAGGATTGTCATCGACATCGTCTAAATGTGTTTCTTTCAACCATTCTATCACCTCCTTTATGAAAACATTTGCGTCAGTTTCTCTGGTAGCCTTAGCATATTTGCGCAAAATGACTGGGATCGACCAGCCAGCATCTTCCCGCACAATACTAACCGAATCACTCAGTAATGTCTTCAAAATTGGCCAGAGGTATTCTCTCACCAATGCTGCATCATACAAAACAATCAAATCTAGCATAACTCTTGCAACTGCATCACGTTGTCTCCAATTGAGTACTCCTGGATTACTGGCACTTCGTATCTTCGCGGCACCTAGAACATCTTCTCCCATAATCGTGGAATGAATGATTGGCAAGTAGTAATTGCGATGACCTACTCCATCCCCAGGAGGTAATGATCCTATAAATGACGCCAAATTCTTGAGCATGTTCAATCGGATAGCTTCATCAGAATCACTTAAGAATGATACCTCGAACGAAGCTAAGAATTCCTTGTCTCTAGATACGATCTCAGGACCGAGCATATGGGCCACGGCATGTACACTGGAAGCAAGACATCGCTTCACAGGCAAGGGCGGCGGGCTGTTGCTATCGTCACCATCACCATCCGATCCATTTCCAACCTTCCTTATCAGATCCAAGAAGCAGGATTTAAGCCCATCTCGTTCCCAATTGGATCCTCCAAAGAGAAGAATGACAGCAGGGAGACTGTAAGCGCAATACACACGCATCTCGGCATCTGTAGTTTCCTCTCCAGTTTGACATGTTGCCATGGCACTAAATGGCTGCAGTAATGTCGCACGTATTGATTTCAAGTCTTCTGGATCAGGTCGACCCATCATTAACGGAGGATAGGGAAGTGCCGTGAATGAATTTGTATTGGTAGGGATACGACCATTTCGATGTGACACTATTCTGGAAAGAGCCAGAGCATCGGAGCGAGATTCCAGGACGAATTTCGGGAATGATGCCCTAGGAGACGAGGAGGAGGCATTGGTACTGGAACTTCCACCACTCTCTGATGCGTTGTTGTTGTTGTTGTACTGTTTGAGATTTGCCTTGAGCAAAATAGAATCCGTATCATCATCATCCAACGCAGACGATCTACCCACCATACCGTTCGCATGAGGGAAGAATTGCGGTCCAATCGTACCAAACGGAGCATTGTTCGCATTACTCCCCCCAAATGCCAACACATTCTGACTAATAGATGATTCTCCATGCAAAATCAGCTCGAGGCCACGGAGAGAATGATTGTACGAAAGTATATCTTCTACACAATCAAATCGTTCCATTCGGATACCCCTATTGATACCCACGCGTTCTAACCCGGTGAAACTTTTGGCAATTCCCAAACTTTCCACACCCACGCCCAATGTCCCCATATTATTACTATTAGCCGAATTACCATCACCACTTTGAAATAACAACCCTCCCATCCCACCAACCATACTACCCCTATCCAATGGATAAAAGCTGGCAATAAGTGGTCCTAAGAACTGCATCATTCCATACCGAACAAACTTGTTGGTATCATCCAATAACTTCTTGGCAATGGAACATAATGCCTGACGGCGTATCTCATGACATTCTCGTATGGTACTGTGCAAATCATTGATTTGCTTGTTGGTTCGTGGTTTGTAAAACATTGCCACCGAATTGTCACTGTCACTACTATTGTCATTCTCCTCATCATAACCAACCTCATCAACCCAAACATCCACAAAGTGCAACCTCCACGGCAACATAGTCAACGCCCTACTCACATCGACTAAACACTCTCCACTCGCCTTTCGCACCCTATACATCTCATCGCCACTCAACGCCATAAATTTTGGCAACAACCGCCGTTTCACATCCTCCAATGTCGCACCACTCATCATACGCGGCAATGCCTGCACAGCTGCACGACGGACACGAAAATTGGGATCTTCCGCCAATGCCAAGATGGTCGGTGAAAAGTACCGTGTGGCTGTGTCGGGAGAGAGTCGTGTTGGGGGAAGAAACGAGGATAGATCTGCGAGGAGATTGGAGGCGGTGATTAGTAAGTCTTCTGCGGGTGTTTGTGGATTGGTGGTATTGTTGTTGTTGTGATTGTCTCCATTTTGTTGTTGTCCAGTGGTAGTATTGTTGGAGGTGGCTCGCTTTTGACCCTCCTTGACTAATCTTAGTGGGATACTTAATGCTAATGTCACGACATCTTCTACAGCCACCCTTAGAGCCAATTTGACAATAGTTTCACTTGCCGCACGCCGTACCTCATTGTCTGGATCGGAAATGAGTGTGAATAAGTGTGGAAAGAGATGTTGGACCATGATTTTGTAATATTTGGATGATTTGTCTGGTTTGGGAATTTGTGGCAATGATGTAATGAGAGCACTAGTATTGCCATTGGCACCGCTACTACTACTACTGGTGCTACCCGTCATGCCCATCAACACCAAACATATAATCTTCAACTCCACACAAGCCCGCTGTCGAATAATACTCTCCGAATCCTTCACCAAAGGGGGAATCAGCGGTACCAATTCCATCGCAGTTAATTGCTGCCCCACCTCGAGGGCTACCTCGCCCAGCATTCGGACGTGGACTAGTCGTTGGAGTGCAATGCTGGATTGGACGTAGCGTTGCATTCGTGGGAGGAGGGGGAGGTCATCGTCGATGGTGAGGTCTTCGAAGCGGGGTTGCAGTTGCTGCTGTTGTTGTTGAGGGGTGGCGGCGGATGGTCCAGTTGCGCCCAAGTTTGATGCCCCTGCTGTTTGTTGCTGCTGTTGGACGCTCATTCTATTCAAGTGTCATTGGCATCTATTGACTACCTATGCTATGTATTCTTATTTACCATTGTATATGACACATCTTTGTGGCGAAGGGCGAAGGAGGGGCGAAGGCATCATGTCGTCAAGCGGCGGTACAGTGCGGAAAGCAGGAAAAGTGTGAATGAGAGAGTTGATGAACCGTACAAAGCGTACGTAAAACAGTGTTGAGTGTACGGAAAAACGACCCCAAATCCAGCAAGAACTCAAAACTCAAAGATGAAGATCTTTCATTTTCCTAGGTACCATACAACATCAAGCAAGCGGTCCTTCCCTATCAACGAACGATAACAAAAGGAGATAATGCTGCTATCACCCCATACTCCTCTCCTTGTAGCAGCGGTATGCCTTGTCTACTGGTCCGCCAACACTGCATTCGCCTTTTCTTCCCCAGCTACCGTCAAGCATTCTCGCGAACATCACAACAACATCAACACCTCAACTTCTTTATATCACTCCATAAACCGTCGATCAGTTTTCATGATTGTCCCATTAGCGACATTTACCACACTTCTCATTCCACCGGGAAACAATGAGGAAAAATATCGTGCTCATGCTGACGAACCAAATAACATGCACTACAAATCAAAAGCTGATGAAGAGGATCCACTAGCTGTGTTTGGAAGATCACTCCAACAGTCCATCACTACTGATGGTAATAATGGTGTGCAGCAGCCAGATTCCAATAAAGAAGGGGTCGATACATCAGTGACAGAGGAGCAACAGTCGTTACCACAAGGAGGAGATTTGGGTAGAGCGTTAATGGAGAAGCAACAAGAGCGACGAATTGATCCAAGGACTCATGGTTGAGTCGTAGTAGTAAGTGGGGAGGAAGATGACAGCAATGCACGTATCAAGGTACAGGAACATTCTGTAAAGGAAAACAAACACACAATAATGATGTTATGCGCTAACATTAATCAAAACCATTTGCCATCTGAAGCGTCCATGTCTTGAGATAAATCTTTATCACTTGCAACGTCGTCACCTCGAGATGCCAGCATCCTAGCTTCCTCTCGCCGACCCCGCAGTATCTTTGCCATTGATACAGCAGCAGATGATGACAAGCTCGCAGCAGTGGTTTGTTTCAAAGATGTTTTCCCAACTTCTCCTTCATCCTCTCGATCGATTCCACTATTGATTTGCTTCTCCACTTCTTCTCCATCCTCTTCTTGTTCATCCTCTTCTGCCCACGCTAAACTCGGGTCATAAAAGTCACCAGCAGACGGCAGATTGGTTGACGCAGACGCTACCTCATTCATTTCGCGCGTTTGTTTCTTCTTGTTCTTTTTATTCTTGAGTAGAATCAATCTTGCCAGCCGTGCTTCATAGGATGTCTGTTCCATAATATTCGTGTCGTCATTGTCGTATAGATCATCTTGATTTATTTTCTTGACATTTTTCAATTCCACTTCAGTGTTGTGTGATGTGGGAGATGTTTTCATTGTCATTATCATCGTCTTTGGATTTTGTAGCACTCGGCGTTTCCTCGCTTCTTTTTGTTGTATTATTAATCACATCATTGCTGGCTGCTTCATCAGCCTCTAACATTGCGTTGAATTCATCCCACACTTCGTCGGAAACAGAAGTGTCTTCTTTCGTTGGTGCTGGTTTTGAAATGGACCCTGATTTATTCAAATTATTACCGTCGTCCGGCTTGTAATTATGTTTACTCTCGTCCTTTTTAGTAGACTGACTCGGACGAGGAGCAGTGCTGATTGTCATAGTAGTTGCCGATGGCACTACACGGTTCTTCTTATTTCTATTGTCATCGTCATCATCCGAGGAAGACTCTCCATAACCATCCACAAGTGCACCCAACGAATTCTGATGGCTGCTACTGCTACTCTGTTTTGCAGCAGAATCTGTTTTCGTAGAGTATTTTGACTTTCGCAATATCCCACCACTTCCGCCCCCAGGAGATAATGGGCGTTTCCTCGTCCCAGCTACGATGTTGCCACCCACTTCTTCACTGCCTTCTTCGTCGTCCAGCAAAGGATGTTGAGATTGGAGCAATTTTGACCGGGCCTCGGCCATGCGTCTGCGGAGATCTGCTTGTTTGTCTTTTCGAGACATACTGATTATTACCGATGTATAATTATACTATTAAATTAAGTAATGGCAGTTAGGCGTCTAGTAAAGCATCACCGCCAGCCTCGTTCAGCCAACTTGCAACAGCAATAACTACAATACTATGATGTAAATAATGGTCAAAACGAAATTTCGTGTGAATTGTGAAAAGGGTAAACGAAAATACGAAAAAAAATTGCACGGTCTTGCCGCCAAAACTATAGTCCAAGATAAAACTCTTGATCAAAGCAAGAGTACAGATGACTATTAAAGAGCCTGCTTTCACTTTGTTTTGAGTACCAGGACAGCTGTGAAAGTGGTAGTAGTTTGGTTACTTGCTGGATAATAAACCGCCGCGCCTGTTTGATTGAGCGTAGAGTGAAATACTATGGATAAACTTCCTGTGTCGGACAATCCCCAATATGAATATATTTCTCTCTCTTCATCTCTAACTCATGCGTCAAGGATTTTATTCGCATTTCTTCCAACCTAACGTAATCACAACTTGGAAACCATTTTTGGCCTTTGAGCTCTGCTCTTTGCCTCGACTTTTCGAGATAGCTCAGCCACCATCTCTTTTGGAACCATTGGTGGCTTATACAACCACTCTCCCCCATCAACAACCAAGATATCTCCAGTTATATAGTCCCCTGCCTCACTACCGAGAAAAACAGCAGCCATTCCAATATCAAAGGCTTTTCCTAGACGTCCTAATGGTATTCCTTCGGTCATCATCTCAGCGACATCATCGGCATTGAGGCCTGGAGCCAGTTTGGTTGTACCAGGAGTATTTTCAATTGGTCCAGGTGCAACTATGTGTCAAAGAAGAAAAGTCAGTCTGGTGATAAGCAAGCATAAAGCATAATGGTTCAACCAATTTTCAAGAGAAGCAACTCCAAGTGTTCGCTTGCTTGATTTTTCTACTCACTGCCATTGACTCGAATCTTATAACATCCCCATTCCAAAGCCAAAGTTCTTGTTAAGGAATCAATAGCACTCTTCGCTGCACTTGCGTGGGCTTGATACCATGTCGCCCCATAATGAAGCGTCATACTTATATTGATAATCGAGCCACCACGTCCCCCATTCGACATGGCAGGGAAAACTGCATGACACATATTGAATGTTCCCTGTGTATCAATGTCCATCACAGTTTTGAATCCTTTTGGCGTGAGACTCTTCGCTTCGGCTAGAAAGTTCCCCGCAGCACCGTTGATCAACATGTCAACCCTACCAAACTGCGACATGGCATACTCGACGACAGCCTTGCAAGCTGATGGATCTCTCACGTCACATACTTTGTACAGACATGTTCGATTGGATATGGCGGTGAGCTCTTTCGCTGCATTTTGCAAAAAGCTTTCACGCCTACCGCAGATGATTGCAGCGGTGCATCCGTGCAGAAGAAGCTCTTTGGTGATTCCAAAGCAGATACCGCTTCCACCTCCGGTCACAATTGCAACTTTGCCCTCGAGAGCTTCCGGTTTAAATGGTGAATTCATGGTGTTAAATAATGTTGTGGTAGAGTAGTTATTCCCTTGGGTAGAGTGTGTTGGCATGTAATGGTATGGTAATAACTGCCTCACCTCCTCCTGTCTGATTGAGGCAGGAGAGGTTGACGATAATGATGTGTGTCGCAGAGAGCGAGAGGGGGCAAAAGGGGAAAAGAGGACCAAACCACAAATCTCCCCACATCCTCACGACTCACATCAAAAATCAAAACACAAAAGCCGCCGAGCACGCTTTGAAAAAGAACATCAAAGAGCCCATCATCGTCAGTATTGTAGTTCCTCCAGATCAGTTCTCTGTTGACGAAGCAACAGGCAACAGAATCTCGAGAGGTCTTCTTCATCACCATCCAATAGAAGCGTAGCGTAGCATAGCTGTGTACCTGACCTATCCTCATGCCATCTCATTGGGTGAAGATCAGAACAATCCAATATTGTTGGCGCCCATTACTCTTGGCTCACTTAATATTACTGAGCCCAAGCGCCGTTGTATCCGCGTTTACACTAACAATGGGCCTCCTGAAAGTGGGCGTCCCTCAGCCATGGGAAAAGTCCAAGAAGAATTTAAACTACGTGCGTGAGGCGGGCGTGCGTCAATTCATCTCGACGTACAATCGCGTGAAGGATTTGAAGGGAGATGAGTTATTGTGGGGTGATGAGATTGAGTATGGGATTTTTGTGTTGGATCATCAGAATAAGAAAGTTAGGCTTAGTTTGAGGGCCAAGGAGGTACGTATTGGTGTTTATGCTGTTTTGATGGGTGTGCAAAGGTGAACAACTAGTTCACTCTTATTGGCACGTCGTACTGTATTGTGCAGATGCAATTCGTGATTTCTGTTTCTCGATCAATTACGTGCTTCTTTTGTACAAACATCATTCTCTAAGAAATCAATCGTCCTTTTCTTTTCACAACTTAATATTCTCACAGATAATGGACAACCTCAACAAGAACGAGGCTAATTCCCCCTACGAAAGTGAAGGCTGCAACTGGGTACCTGAGTACGGCGCGTGGATGGTAGAAGCTACACCACGAAGGCCCTACAATGGATATTCAGTTGATTTGCTCCGTGTTGAGCGCAACATGCGGCTGCGCAGGAAACGAATCTTGTCTGAATTGAATGAAAACGAAATTGCACCCACTGTGGCAGCATTCCCCATGTTGGGTGCGCTTGGAGATGATGGATCTGTGCCACCCGTTCCAGTGGGCGGGCCTGTAACTGAGAGTGAATACATTGGGGATGGGATTATTAATCCTCACCCTAGGTTTGCTGCGTTAAGCGCAAACATCCGCAAAAGGAGGGGAGAGAAGGTGAACATTCGCATACCATTGTTCCATGACGTTAACACTCCAGAGTACGCTGATTTACCTGGTCTTCCTCCAAGTACATGTTGTGGAGAAGAAAGTATTCTCCTTTGGAGATTTGGTAAAGGAGATCTTTCCAGAGAGAAATATGGGAATGGGTTTGTCATCGTTGGATGCTCCAGTTCATCCCGGGAGTTCAATGATTTTGGGGATCCAGTGACATTACAAAAGTGGCTTGTAGATGTTGAGTGTGATGGATGTAAAGGTTTATTCTATCGTAGCGCACCTGGCGTGATTGTACCTGACGCAGACTGGCCAAGAAATGGGGACGTCGTTGTTGGCAGCGCAATTCCCGATGTGCCAGGATGGATTCGACTTCAAAACGGGTATTATCTACCCATGAATTCCGACGACGGAAAAGTCAAATTTCTCCACAAAGTTTCCTCCGAAACCCATGCAAATAATCAGCAAAAGAAGGCGTTGGGGTCTGAAACGCCCATGTACAGAGGCTCGGTGGGAAATATTAATGATGTGCCAGATTTGAAGAGTGCGCTAGAAACTGCTGTTTCTTCCTTGAGCGATGAGCACCAGACCTTCAATGATGAAGCCAAAATGTTCAATTTACGTCCAGCCATACACATGGATGCAATGGCTTTTGGTATGGGCTGCTGCTGTCTTCAAATTACTTTCCAGGCTACAGATGTAGACGAGAGTAGATTTCTGTACGACCAGCTTGCAGTCTTGGCTCCAATTATGATGGCATTGACCGCTTCTACACCGGTATTGAAGGGAAGACTTGCAGATACTGACTGCCGATGGGGTATTATTAGTGAGTGTGTTGATGATAGGAGGCCAGCAGAGCGTGGTCGCAAGGGTGGCCCTGATCCAGATCCTGAAGTGGCAGGGAAGGGTTACCGCAGGTTATACAAGAGCCGTTATGATTCTATCAGCACGTATATTTACCAAGGCGCTTCCTCTGAAGATGGCCAAATGAACAATCGTATTCTGAATATGTACAATGATATTCCAGTCCCTATCGACGAGGACAAGTACCGACAATTGAGAGAAGCAGGGATAGATCCCTTACTATCGCAGCATATTGCACACATCTTTGTGAGGGATCCTCTTGTTATCTTCGATGGTGCAGTGGAAGAAGTCGATGACGACACGCAAACGGAACATTTTGAGAGCATCCAGAGTACCAACTGGTAAGTGAGCACAATCCATACCGTTGATGTCCTTGCGCTTGATGATATTAACTTACACATTGTTGTCCCTATAACAGGCAAAGCGTTAGGTGGAAGCCGCCACCTCCTCGCACAGGGCCAAATGATCCTCACATCGGATGGCGAACAGAGTTCCGAAGCATGGAAATCCAATTGACTGATTTCGAAAATGCCGCATTCACGACATTTATCACGCTCATCACTCGTGTTATCCTGACTTTCGATTTGAATCTTTACATTCCGTTGAGCCGCGTGGATGCAAACATGCAACGTGCTCACGGTCGTAATGCAGCTGTAAATGGAAAGTTCTTCTTTAGGAGACACATGGCTCCATTGGAAAAAGGTGATGATGGATTCGACGAACAATACGCATCCATGTTCAGTACAGTGAATGGAAAAAAGAGTACTTTACCCACTGTGTTTTCTGGAGATGATCTCAGTGCTCTTAATCTGACAAGCACAGATTCAGATGTTTCATCCTGGGAAGGAGTGAGCGAAAAGAGAAGGGTGGCACCAAATGCCTCCGGTGGCACAGAGGAGAATTCTTACGAAGAAATGACCATGGCAGAAATAATGACGGGCAAGGGAGGTACGTTATATATCTCGCCATTGATGAGTATTGTCATTAATTTATCTCATTATCTCACCTTTTTCGTTTCATCTTCTCGGTCTGTCAATGTTTTGTAGATTACTTTCCTGGATTGATTCCCTTGGTTTATGCCTACCTTGATCATATTCAATGCGACTCTGTAACAATGGACCGCATGACGACTTATCTTGACTTTATTGAGAAGCGTGCCACAGGTCAGCTCCAGACTCCAGCTACATGGGTTCGGAACTTCATTCGCAACCATGAAGAATACAATTTTGACTCCGTTGTTACTGACTCCATAGCGTGAGTGGATGCTGTGTCTGTGTATATTATAGTATTGATTTGCCTTTTCATTTATTCACTCTTGTTCGCAAAACTGGTCTCCCTTCCTTTTTCAGTTACGATCTTATGGTCGCATGCAAAGAAATAGGTGAAGGGAAAAGGGGAGCCCCAGAACTACTTGGTGATGTAGTGATCAAGCCAATACTGGCATCCGATGCCTACCAGACGAAACTTGATTCTACGAGAGTTGTGAGTAACGACCACATTAGATCCCTTCTTCAGAGATATGCGACCCGTAAAACAAAATTTGATGAGACAATTGCAGTTGAATTCCAAATTTGATGAGCAGAGATATTGACGAGAATGAGAAGCCTCTTCATAGTTCCTACTTCTCTGTCAGTTTAGCTCTGTCCTAAATCGCGTAAATGTCTCCAATTGATAGTTAAACATGTCTAAGTAGCATTTATTTGATTAGGAATTAGTTTGAGCCGAGCAAGGTATGTATTGATGAGATCCGCCTACGATACTGAATACAAGTGAACACTGTCTATTGGCGGGCGTGTGAAGAAACAATGTAGTTGCTACATTGTGTAGGGAGTGGATTTTCTCCATTCAAGACCTGGAGAGGCAAGGCCCTTGAGAGGCAATCTCACAGCTAGGGGCCGACCAATGTAACTATCTCATTCAATTCTGCAGTAAAAGGAAAAGTCGAAAAATCGAGCATCCTTTCTCTCAAAATCGGCAAAATGAGAACCGTACGAGAAATAATCATTGCTTCTCCGCTCTCCTCCGTTCCTCTCGCAGGTTCTTCGGGTCTGCAACAGAATGACTCACTATCTAAATAAGTATAATTTAGATCTAAATCGATAATTACGAGAAATAAGTTTTCAGGGTAAGAATTCTTACCCTGTACAGGGTAAGAATTTCAGGGTATAAATTCTTACCCTAGGGTAAGAATCGCAGGGTAAGAATTCTTACCCTAGGGTCAGAAATTCAGGGTATAAATTCTTACCCTGAAAAACCACTGCTTGATTGCCTGCCCCTCGCCAATTAATGACCATGACGGGCCGCACGGCGCCGCACAGCGGTAGATACAGTCGGAATTCGGCATCAATGATCATTTATACCCCATAATGTTTTCCAAGCAACGATGGTGCAAGGAATACTCTGCCATATGACCGCCCAGTAGAGATAGTCTGGAGAAGGAACAACAGCAGCTCAAACCAAAATATGTCCAAGAGACGAAGACCTTCGGAAAAGTTTCTGGCATGCTTCCCAACCAATGGCATCTGAGATGCGCTCGCCAGGAAGATTCTGTTGATGACGATGGTGACATCAGCATCAGTGAAGCATCCTCTTCCGAAAATGAGGAGGAGGACGGGGACGATGACGACATCAGTATTACAGATCAAATACCTCCGCCTGTACTTGTCCAAGAGGATGAAGAATGTGGAGGAGCACTGTCTCCGTGGGGCAACAAATGCAAAGCCAAACAGAATATTTGGAGAGAACTCGACATAAAGAATCTAGTATACATCTTATGACCGTGGAGCAAATCCACCAACGATGGGCACAGAAGTATCCATTGAAAAGATTCAAAAATAATTTTGAAGCTATGAAGACGCAGAAGAGAGTATACTACCAGGATGATGGTGTTGAACCGTGGAAGACGTCGACTACAACGAGCAGAGCATACGATCTTCTATTCAAGCTTTTTATGGATAGGGAGGAAACGAAAGTTCACATGATGACAGTGGAGCAACTGATGGATTCTCACGATTGTTTCAAACCATATGGCATCGAAGATTTCAAAGGGTACATAAAAGATGTTGACAAACGCACGAGAGATCTACGCTCAGTTATCGATGATGAAGAAAAAGCATTTCGTTCGTTTCAAATTAAGTACCCAAGGAATGAGCTCACCAACAAAGGTGTTCCTTTCTGGGATGTTCATCATGCAAAGGATCATTTGGAAAAAGATGTTAATGATGGGACTGCTGCCAAGCTGAAACCAAAGAAGTTGTGGTCAACTAGACCTGAGTACCAGGAGTTCTCTCTGAAAATTTTCACTGAACACTACTATCAAGAGATGCGAAAGCAATTAGCTGCTCCGTATTGGCAACACAAGCGTAACATTTACGCACTGAAACAGCACCAAGAAGAAGTCGAAAGCATGAGAAATGAATGGCACGAAAATATCAGTAGGGATGTACAAGATATGTTTGGCGGTATCAATCTAGATAAAGAAGTGGATTTAGAAGAGGAAACGAATCATGCTGCATCTTTGTTGATGACTGTCACCGAACTAAGGGATGAAGGGCCTAAAAGTCAGCGGAATGAAGGCCGACCTAATTGAACGTATAATGAACTCTGCTACTGTGCTCGCAATATACTTTTTGTTACGGCCCCATAATGGTTCCATGCAACGCTTCAAAGAGTCTCCTTTCAAAAAGTTGCAAGTCATCATCACGTCTCTGTAAATTATCGTTGGATGCGCATCCTGTAGGTCTTTCAAAAATGGCACTAGAGATGATGGTGCTACACCATAAAACGATTTGAATCTCTCTACGTTTTCTTCGACCATAACTTGTTTCAGACTGGTCTCATCATAACCAACGAATCTCAGACCATCAAACAACAGGATCTCTTCGTTGAGTGATGAAATGTCACGGTCGACTTGATAGTGATTACCTCTCTTCAGAGCGCTTCGAGGTGGTGTCATGCTTTTCACTTGTCTTTGTCTATTGTCTCTGCTGCGTGATTCTTCTGTCTTGTGGACATCATAGAGATAACCATCAGGCGGAGGTGTGCGACGGGGGCGGCCTGCGACACACTTCTTTGCTGAGCTGACATTGGAACCCGCTTTTCTATCGTCTGATTCATTCCTTTCTTCTCTGCAATCAAATGATGATAAGGCATCCTCTCCCGCAACAAACATGGAGTTTCGTCCTCGTCGAAAGATGTTGCTACTTGCGGTTGATGTTGAGTTGAAGTAGGAGACTTCTTCCCGATCTCTGGTGGCATTTGATGATGAGGTTGAATTAACATCCACGTCATTAGGTGAGCTGGCTGACTGGGTATGGAGGAAAGATCGGCGGCTGAATATTATTCAGTACCATGGGAGTAAAGACGGACATGATCATAATATCATCTTGTGTCTTGTGTCATGGTTTGCAAGTTTGGCGAGAGGTGATTCTTACCCTGAATTCTTACCCTGTACAGGGTAAGAATCGCAGGGTAAGAATTCTTACCCTAGGGTAAGAATCGCAGGGTAAGAATTCTTACCCTAGGGTAAGAATTTCAGGGTATAAATTCTTACCCTGAAAAAACACTTTCTCGTAAGAATTAGCATTTAGATCTAAATCATTCTTATTTAGATAGTGAGTCATTCTGTTGCTGTCTACGGGGACACGTGCTCTTTCTCGCTCAGACTTCTTGTTGTTGCATCAAGCTGCTCTGAGTGAAACTCCATATCTTAAAGCTTAATCTCTATAATTACCATTGGGGATGTTGACCCGCTTTTCTCTCTCCATTCACTTATGATCATTAAAGCCAAGTTTTTGCGGTCGGTTACTAACCTGGTACACAAGCCACGGCCGTTGGGCGGTGAGCCACTCGGAATTGCTTCCTCGTGACCTATGAAATCAACACGTAATCGCTATTGAAATCACAAACTTGTCAGGACTTCTTCCTATTGCTAATAACTCTATTCTTCAAAAGACCAAGCGAATATTCGGAAATCGAAAGCTTCGAACCATTACCCCCCATGAGAAGGGAGCAATGACCGAAATAACCCAGGGTCGGGTGGGTGGGAAAATTTAAAAGTCTCGGGTGAAACGCGTTCTCAGTCTTTGATCAGAATCCTCGTAATTGCAAATCCCCTGTCACCTAATTCCCAAATCCAAGCTAATGCCTTTAGCATGATGATGTGTGGTTACATCTCAGTTGTGTGAGCGTATTGGTTCACCAAATTTGCTCACCAACAGATCCACTCATCAGTTTGCTTGCTGGCTCCGTCGCTGCTGCCTGCAGTTGCACTTTCCAACTGCTGCCTCCCGCTCGGTGCTTGGTTGTGTCGTTCGTCTCGACAGTGACGTCATCTCCGTGGACTGGCCATATGTACGTAAGTGTCATTCGGTCTGTCTACGGGGACACGTGCTCTTTCTCGCTCAGACTTCTTGTTGTTGCATCAAGCTGCTCTGAGTGAAACTCCATATCTTAAAGCTTAATCTCTATAATTACCAATGGGGATGTTGACCCGCTTTTCTCTCTCCATTCACTTATGATCATTAAAGCCAAGTTTTTGCGGTCGGTTACTAACCTGGTACACAAGCCACGGCCGTAGGGCGGTGAGCCACTCGGAATTGCTTCCTCGTGACCTATGAAATCAACACGTAATCGCTATTGAAATCACAAACTTGTCAGGACTTCTTCCTATTGCTAATAACTCTATTCTTCAAAAGACCAAGCGAATATTCGGAAATCGAAAGCTTTGAACCATTACCCCCCTCGGAAATTAGAGACTCCGCGAGTACCGTAGCGTAGTATCCAACGCTGAAAGGGCCTGTGTGTAAACTTGTCGCATAGCTAATCCCGGCTCTGCCCCTTTCGCCGCCTCCTTCTTTCGCCATCTATTGATGAGTTCAATGGTGGACGCCAGCACACCGTTGTTGTGCGCCTGCGTAGTGGAACCCCGTCTCAAGGATCGTCGTAGGTTGGATCCGCCTACGATACTGAATACAAGTGAACACTGTCTATTGGCGGGCGTGTGAAGAAACAATGTAGTTGCTACATTGTGTAGGGAGTGGATTTTCTCCATTCAAGACCTGGAGAGGCAAGGCCCTTGAGAGGCAATCTCACAGCTAGGGGCCGACCAATGTAACTATCTCATTCAATTCTGCAGTAAAAGGAAAAGTCGAAAAATCGAGTCCTTTCTCTCAAAATCGGCAAAATGAGAACCGTACGAGAAATAATCATTGCTTCTCCGCTCTCCTCCGTTCCTCTCGCAGGTTCTTCGGTACATACTTACTTTTGGGTAGGTTGCAAGTAAATCAGCAGCAACTATATAGTACATAAGAAGTAATCGTTCGAGGTAAGAAGAATGGTAGCGGATGACTGCAAAATCATGGATAGCAAAGCTCCAAACAACTCTACGTCGATGTCGATGAATATGAATACTCCTCTAGATCACCGCTACCGGATTCATCTCAGTGGCTTGTGCATCTTACTCGCCATTCTTACTTCGGCCTCGATTGCTCTGTTTTCTGGGAGAGTTGTCGCCTCCTACAATGATATTGTCTCCTCTCTGCCTCTGCATCAACAACGGCACCGCAAAGTCCAATTACCCATCATTCCTGAAAGTGACATTGCCGTACCCAAGGATGAAGCAACAGCAACAGCAGCAGTGGGAAATAAAGTCAATTACGAGGCGTTGGTTCACCCTTCAATGATCACCCATCCGAATCCAAAAAAGGTCATGATTATTGAGAGTCGCGAGAAAGATGCCACAAGAGCTACCAAGGGAGAGGTGCTGAAGCATACATCTGTTCAGGAGGTAGTGATTGTAGAAAACGCATGACGAAGTAGCTGGATGTTCAAAAGAAGATGAAAGACTATTTGATGTGATCATTGTTCCGGCTCTAGTAAAAGATGTCACCGATGTAGGTCTTCGTGCACATGTTTCCACGATGTTCAATTGTCTTGAAGACGAAGGTATAGTAAGTGAATGATGTCAAATTGACAGTTCAATCTTGCATATGCATGGTAATTCTCACCCGTATGATACACAATTCACTCCGTAGCTTGCATTGAACTTTGAACAAACTATCACTCACAAAGGCTCAGACCTAGGGTACTTCGAAGTCATCAATGAGTTGGAACACGTTGGATATGAAAGCATGCACCTGTACGAAGATGAAAGCAATGATTTTGGGACTCGTCATAGCTTCCTTGTTGCTTTGAAGTCACATGCCTCAAGGGCAGACTGGTACATCAACGAGGCTGAAATTCTTATTCGTTTGCGTCAACGTATCAGCAGCAGCGACTTGAACTTCTTCGACGCTCCCACCATGTTGCAGTACCAAATACCCTCCAAAGCGGTTGAAACTGCATATTGTCAAAGAGGCGATGATGCTAGGAAGGTGGAGTGCGAGGAGCTCAGTGGTCTGAGCCCACAATTGAGCAACACACCAGTCTCAGACTTGTCAGTTGGCAAAAGTACTGTGGGCGAGTATTCAGGGAGAGGGCTCTTTGCCGCCAAAGATATTCAAGAAGGTGTATCGATTGGTCTTGAGAAGAAAAGCTTGAGTTACTTCATCTTGCCATCAACGCATCAAATCATCGAAGAGATGTATTATTGGGCTGAAGAAAATTATGACGAAGCGTATGCATCTGAAGTTTACGACTCTATTAGTGCGGTGGAGGCCTTCAGTATAGGATACGGGTTTTGGTCAACTCTTCTTGGGCGTACCCACTCTACTGTTGACTCGGGCGCATTGATGTCTGTAATCATGGATGCAATGGCACTTACAATTATGGTGTTATTACTGGTTTCACGGAAGCCAATGTCGACCTGAAACAACCTCCAGAGATGATTATTGGCAAATCAAGCGCATTCAGCCCAGTAACTGAGCGTAATATGCGTCAATATTTGAGTGGTGGAGACGCGACAAATCGTGTCGTCAAGCAAGGAGAGGAATTACTGTGTGATTATTTAGGATATGTAGGTAACCCACAATACTGGAAGAAGAAATTGTTTCCCTTCGCGGGCAGTGTGATGGAAGCGAGGCTGGGGACATCACCTACTTTGAATCAAACGAGGAGTAAATATGTCGTTGTTGTTGCTGTTGTGTAGAGCTCTAAAGATATGATACTCAAAGCTGAATACTTATAAGCTAAACATTAGGGCAGTGTTGTCTCTCGCTGTGAATATCGCAATCAACAGCTTCTAGTTACCCATCATAGTTGGCCATGATAGTATGGAAGCATCTCTATTGCGGCTCGAGCAATTTTTGGTCATATCGGCGTCGCTACAACGTCGTAGGTGACCTGATGAGGCCATCTGAGACGGCCGCAAGTACAAGTACTTCTCTCAAGCACCATATCGTATCTCACGCTGTGAATATGACGAACAACTTGAGCAGTGAAATATATCCTTCTCATTTATCGCAACCGACGTTTCTCGGCCACTAGAAGCTCTTCATTGCTATACTCACAGCGTTAGATACGATATACGGTACTTTTAAGGGAAAACTCGTTGGCTTTTGACTTCCATTATCAATTAGAAAAATATACTAGGACCCTCTTCCTTACCACTATCTCCCCTTTTTCACCCCCACCTTTTTACATTCAACTCCATATACGACTCCACATCGTCGCTTTTATCCCTACCATTTATTTCTCCAACACGATTTGTCTACAACCCTTTCTCGTCGGTGATTTCCGTTTCTATGTCAGTTGACCTCCTTTTATGTCAGTTGACCCCCTTGCAATCCTAGCTCGAATATCGGCAACTGTTGATCCCGGAGCCGATTCTGATTCACGATTTGCAACAACTGAATTCCAAACAGCCCTTTCCATACGTCTTCCATCCTGGTTCTTGTGAACAATCAATTTAGGCACGATGATCAGCAATGTTGTACCAAAGCTCGATAGAAAAACAAAAGTGACGCTACAATGTAGAATGTACTGTTGTTTTGCCCTTGCGCTATGAACAAAAGCGGTGAACCCAAGACTAGTAGCTGCAACAGATACACAATTGATATACCAATGTATTTGGATTCTGAGAACTCGACGGACAAGTTCCTTGTCTGGTAGGCCAACTTGAGTGCATATGCGAGGCATGCACCAATGAAACAGGCGCATGCTGCTGCGAAAGCGCCTACATTTTCACAAGTGCACTGACCAATAGATTGGGTTGGGTAATTTGTTTCACTGTCTCTTTCAGTTACCTCCCTGCTCCAAACTAAGGGATCATAAAGCTGCCATGTTAACAATATTACAACTTGCAAGCTCAGTAGAACGCCAACGGTACCAAGAACTCTTGACCTGGGAACTTGGACTCTCCGAAAGTTTTGAGCACCATCCATGATTTCCTTGATTCTCACCAACTTTGCAAATAATGCTGAGTACATTAGCACTGTAAGGAAAGCATAGAGTTGTTCCATCCAGGAAGCAAAGAGTGTAAGTTCTTGTACATAAAAATGAACAAAAAGAACAAAGAAAGCTCCCTGTACTTACCAAAGCCTACACAGACAAGCCAGGGCACTGCCATGCATGCTGCGTCAACGCCCTGTCTCAGATATGTCATAGCATTGCATATTAGTTAGAGAATAATAAACAATAGTGGAAAGTAGATATGTTCATCAAGAACATGTTTTTATGCTCACCTTGATCTCATCATTAGGTACTTCTGTCTCATCCAAAGTTATGGGATCTCTTTGGAAGGCATATCCTCCTTCGATTGACAACGGGATTATGGCTGAAGCTACCTCAAACATCCAAAGGCAACAAGGGATAAGAACTCAGGCTGGGATGCCCTGACAACGAATGACTTTCGATAGTTTATCATCCAATTCACACTGTTGATGTTGCCAGTCAAACGTGGGTTGGCATAACAAGCCAATTCATTAAGCAGTGGCAATCCTGTCAACATCTCCAAATCCCACTTTAGAAGGCGGCAATGCAAGATATTCAGTTTTTGGAGGAATGGAAAGGTGAAGGCGAAGAGGACAGGATATCTTCCATTCAAAAGCAGCGCACCACAAATGGTCAAGCTGCGCAGCCTTCTAAAGTTGGATATGATATCGATGTCTGGTGGGGTCCAGTTGGCAGTTTGGGCAGCTGCTCCTCATCTAGATCCTTCCCATCGTTGTATTTTTTTTCATTTCCAATACGTTTGATCATGGGAAATATGCTGCAAATTTGGCACGCCGTAGACATTACTCTCATAGCGTTGTAAATTCAGTCACAGGAACGAGAGTCTTCTTTACTGTATCTTTTCATGTTGTGCATACTTGAGCACACATAATATCTTGATAAGGGAGGAAGCTGAAGATGATAGCAACCTCGTCTGTGCTCAATTCAACTCCAGCAGACTCATCCTCACATCGGGGTGAAGCTCTCGAGAGCAGATGGTACAGATCAATGCATGGCGAAGAGGTTTCCTACTTAGTAAGAGGTCGATTACAGCAATAATTATCATCCGATGATGAAATTGCGGATGATACATCTATCTACTGAAATACTTCATTTGTTGATCTGCAAAGCGAAAGAAAGCAAGTATCTTGCAAGTATCTATTTCGTGACAGGTAGAGGGAGAAGAGACAGGAGATATGTGGAGGCTGATTCAACCCGGTCATTTTTTTGTTGCCGCTGGATGCTAACCTACTCGACTGTTCACCCTCTTGTTTGCTGGGTTAGGAGGGAGTGAATATCTGTCGTGGTTCATTATTTACGTGGTGTGGTCTTTCTTCCTGCCATGACGAGCGCCGCAGCTGACACAGAGAGCGATGATCGTTGTGCTTCCTGTGGCATCGCTGCAGTCGATGATCTAGAATTGAAGAAATGCGGTGGTTGCAATCTCGTTCGATACTGCAGTGTAACATGTCAGAAGGAACACAGGCCGCAGCATAAAAAAGAGTGTAAGAAACGGGCGGCTGAATTACGAGATGAAATTTTGTTTAAGCAGCCTGAGGGCTCACATTATGGAGACTGCGCAGTTTGTTTGCTTCCATTACCGATTGCTATATCGGTTGCTACAAAAAGATTTTCGATGAATACATGCTGTTGCAAATTGATCTGTCACGGTTGTGACCATGCTAATCAAAATCGAGAGGAGGAAGAAATGCTGAAACATACATGTCCGTTCTGTAGACAGCCGAGGCCAAAAACAATGGAAGAAGCCGAACTTCAACTAATGAAAAGAGTAGAGGTGAATGATTCTGTTGCAATGCGACAATTCGGTTTACATTTCCACGAGCAAGGGGATTATGACACTGCAATAAAATATATTACAATGGCAGCTGGATTGGGGGATGAAGGAGCGCATTATCAACTATCAAATATGTATGGGCCTATGGCAGGAGATTTTGTTGAAAAGGACAAGGAAAAGGAATTGTTTCATTTGGAACAGGCAGCGAATTAGAGGTAATATCTATGCTAGATATAATCTGGATGTTGTGAGAAGAGCAATGGGAGGTATGAAAGGGCGGTGAAGCATTTCATCATTGCCGCTAGTAATGGTTTTGATAATTCATTGCAAATGCTCAGGAAGCTGTATGCAGAGGGAAAGGTTAAGAAAGAGGACTTTGCCGCGGCTCTTCGTGCGCATCAAGCCGCTGTAGAAGAAACAAAAAGTCCGCATAGGGATGCAGCAGAAGTAGCTAGAAGGAATGACGAAAACCACTGGCACAATACTCAGACTCGGGCTTTGCAGCTACGCATTGCAAAAGGCTGAAATGAGAAGGAGGGGGGAGGATACATAGATGTGACAGATCTGGTGGGGAAAAGGGGAGGGTTCTAAAGTTTAGTAACCGCTGAATAAGTATGATAACCCTCAATGGTGTCCTTCGTTATATGACAACTAACATGACAACTAACGTTCCAAAGCAGCAACCTTCTTCATTGCAGCAACTGCTCCTTCAGGCATAATTGAGCTGTGATGATTGCTAATCTTCCATTCACCACCTTCATATGCATAAACGAAAGAGTACCGGCCTTGAACTGCCGAGCCGTCCTGGAATGTGAACTCGTAAATACCTAAGTTATTGAGAAAGTGAGACGAGTATTGAAAGACAAATATCTGTGAGACAAAAAAAAACATTTCTACCCAGGTATCGTAAAGTCGGAATACATCTGGACTCACCAGCATCTTGGGCCCAATTCGGTCCAATCTTGATGTTCCCCTCGAGGATTTTACCAAACTGGCTTCTTTTCGAGGAAAATGGACAAAGTAATCAGCAATACCATCGGTGGTGTAATCGTGCCTTATCCGATAAGGTGGGTAGAAGCACTGCGTCCTCGGTGTAACGAGCGGCAACCTGTCGAGGATTGCCAGTAGCCAATGCATCGTTCCATAGGTTGAACAAGCTCCTAACTTCGTCCTTGTTAATGGCTTTTGGACGCACGACCTCCTCAGGCATAAGTGAAGAGTGGTGATGAGATATCATCCACTGACCATTCTCATAGACGTACACGAAGGAGTACCGAGCCTTGACCTTGCCGCCATCTGCGAAAGTAAACTCGTAAATACCCGCATCCTGTGCCCAGTTGTTACCGACAAAGATCTCCCCCTCTAAGATTTTACCATCCGGTTTCTTTTCTAGAAAGTGAACGAAGTAATCTTTGATACTTTCAAAATCATTACGGTAAATTACGGGGTACATCAGACAATGTAGGTAGAAGGACACCTTCCTTTGAGTAATCTCTTCGCAACAGTGGCAGGATCTCCGGTGGCCAACGCATCGTTCCACAGGTTGAAGAGGTTGCGTTACTTTCAGCTTTGGTGATAGGGCTGGGATAATACAAACAACACCAGCAGTGCTGGAGGCAGATGGAGCTGATAGGGATGAGGCCACATTAGAAGGGAGTGACATCACACCAGCGTTGTTTGTAGCAGCAGGTGGCATCATTACGCCAGATTATTGCTGTGTAGAGGAGAAGAACATGGAAGAGAGAAATAACCACAGTGGTAAGCCAACAAAACCAATTCCAGCATATACAATGCCCGTTAATCCATTAGGACTCTCTTCCTTGCTACTTGGCTCACGAATGATAATTGTCTGTGGTGGTGGCTGAGCAGCAGTCACCGCAGCACGACTGGAATCGAGCATTGCAGCGGCTATTTCTTCGACAGATGGAGCAGCAGCAGAAGTAGTAGCAGCAGTCGTTGGAGCAGCCTCATTGATTGGTGAGGGAGGAGCCGTCGTTCCAGTTCCAGATTTGGAAGCCAACAATTGGGCAGCTTCCGCCAATTGGGCTTCGTAGGAGTCCATCCACCATTCCTTATTCTTTGCGTACACCGCGAGCTGGGAGTGGGAGGCAACTGCAAACTGATGATCGGTCGAGCGGACGATGCGCTGAAGCCGTGAGTAACTGTGGCTATCGCCATCACGATCACGAGGATTGTCGACGCACACCCTTTCATCTTCTTCGAACAAGTTGTCAACCCTCCTTCACTTCGCTTTTGATTTTGATACCGACGAGCCGCCTCCTTCAATTCTAAAGTGTGAGGTTGTTCTGTGCAAATAATGGCACTTTACATACATATGACGTCGACGATGACGCTCCTCTGGAAGGAACTGATAGAAAAGCAACGTGATTAAGTAATTTGCACTGATGAAAGGAAAGAATCTTTGTGACAAAGACAGCACAAATACTGACACATTCAAAGTACAAACTTGATCGATCAGTTATGGCCGCAGTACTATATACTCTAGCAACATGACGTTTCTAGCGCTGTGAATGTAGCAATGAACAGCTTCTAGTGGCTCATTATAGTTGGTCATGATAGTATAGAAGCATCTTTTACACGAATAATAACCATTATGAAGGTGTAAATCGTCGCTACAACATTGTTACTGACCTGATGAGGCCCAATTTGGGATGGCCATCAGGAATACTATAATACAATAACGTATCTAACCGCTGTGAATGTAGCAATGAAACAGCTTTCTAGTGGCTCATTATAGTTGGTCATGATAGTATAGAAGCATCTTTTATACGACTCTTGCTCTTTTTTGTCGTATGGGTGCCGCTATATGAACAAGAGAAGGGTGAATTGAGACGTTTTGAGCACATTTTAGAGAAGAAAAGAGTTTCAAATCATGACTTACCAACTGCTGACACGGCAGCAAGAGCTTGCACAGCAAAGAGGCAATACCCTACAATCTTCACTCCATCATTTATGCTGTTGTAATCTTCAATTGGATGTTTCGGGACACACAGGATAAGATTCAGCCGCACAAATGTTCTCAGCTCCTCCAGGGGACCCAAGTATAAATGCAGGTCCGGTTTGGGATAGCATGGTTAAGAAGAAATTGCTTCGTGGTTGCTGCATGGGTTAGAATGGGAATGGGAAGATAGCCCTGTAGATATGGCTGTCGAAAAAGAGTGTCAGGAATGAATCTTTTGTGGTAAACCCAATAACTCTTTCAAAAAAAGAATAAGATACACAGCATACAGACTTACCTGTTGATCAATACCGAAGAGGATATTACCATTATCAATAGCTTGGTAGTGCAAATCGTTGATGTCAAAGCTGCCAATGACAAACTTCTCGTGACGTTCCTTCAGCTCAGTGGTACCTGGCATTGCCGAAGGATAATTACTCGCTCCTAAAAGCATACCAATTCCATCCCAATCACCCCCTTCCTGTACTGATTCCTCGACTGCACTGATAAATCCAACCACGTTATCTTCAGGCACTGCAATTTCAGCAACATATTGAATACCAAGGTCGGCCATTGCTTTTTCAAACCCTTTGCAACGGCTATCCAAGCCCTCAAGTCCTGGAGCGTGATTGATACAGAAAGCCTTGTTGAAAGTTCCCATTGATGCCATTTTATTGCCCGCTGCATATCCGGCACTTCGTTCGACCATTCCAATGTGATGTATTAGACCCATCTTCTTCGAATCTTCATATCCTGCATTGATAGACATAACTGGAACACCCAGGTCAAGACACATCTGTACAGCTCTCGAACTACAATCTCATTTGATATGGATACAAAAATTCCATCCACTCCTTCCTGAGTAAAATGAAAGTTAATTCCAAGTAATGGTCACCAGTTTGAAGACAAAGAGGAGGGACGGGTGGAGTAGTTGCTAGTGAACGTGTGCAACTTGTGATATACAATGATCAATAACTTGAACATGTAACTTGGGTTTCTAAACTAGTAGAAAACAAGTTGTGCTTACCTGGCAGAGAGATAAAATTTTTGCACTCATCCTTTTGTACAATATCTCGCTTGATGCTTGTGGCTCAAACCTGTCAAAGACAAGCTGTATGCCCATATCCTCAGCTGCCTGTTCGCTGGCAGCAAACACTGCATCCCAGAATGAATCAGTAGAATCCCATGAACAACTCCACCAATTCGAATCTGCTTTCGATCAGTACATTGGCAGCTCGATGTTTGTCCGTTCGGACTTAAAGTATTGGGGCAGACTGGAAACGCGTCGTCAGTACACTCACGGAACGTGTCGGTTATGGCATCATCTTGTGTGAAAAGAACTGGGCCGGACAGATACACACCATCAAGAGGTGGCGAGATAACAAGTCCAGTAGAAACAAAAAGAGCCGCTAAATGAACCGTCGTCCACCCCTGCATATGATTCTATGTAAATGTAAGGGGAGAGCAATGTGTGTAAGTATTTGTACACATTCTTGTTAACGAAAACAACATGTACATCTTCCAACCAACTTACGAACTGTTCAATAGCAAAATCCCAACGTTTCTCTTGAATTCGATTAAAGATTTCCTCAGACGAATCAAATGTTCCAAGTAAGGTAGGGGTTTTACCTGAACGACATCCATTTGCTTCAATTGAATCTACCACTGCCGAAACAAAACGTTGCGAACCTAACAAATTGACTTGTAAGTGCAATTCGATAACTAGGATGTCAATACTTCTACCAATTCTACTTGGTCTACGGATGTATCCAGTTCCATCCACTCCACAGTAACATTTGCGATTGCCATTGTTGTAGAGTTGAATCCACCAACTAACGTATCATGATACCCATCAAATCGTTGTTGAAACGCAGAATTACTCTTTTCTCCAAGTGGTGTTATGTACAGCCCATCACCATAATACGGTTCTGCTTCAACAAGGTACCTTGTGTCCTGAACTTCCGTGCCATTTGCAACTGCTGTAGTGTTGCTAATGTTAATGTCAGCAATATTATTATCACCCCCCTCTACAAATCCAAACTCGCGTAGGAAGTATTGAGCTGCCTTCTCCCCACCCAACCTTTCATTCATGGCAGTAAAGAACAATACATTCCCCCCCATCTACCAACCCACCCCGCCCACTAACTTCATCACATCCACTATTCAAGCCAAACACTGGCACGCCACGTTCAGAAACATATTTAAACAGCATTGGCTACGACCACTGATGGTATTGTAACAATTAACGCATCAGGTATGTTATCTGAATTCAATGTAGACTTAATATCACGTGCCATCCTATCTTCATTGTAACCACCTGGCTCGTATAATTCCAACTCAAGATTAACACGCATATCAAGTGCTGATTGATGTGCCGACGCATTGAGTTTTCTGCCAAAATGGGTCATCCGATGTCCGATGATCCATGTAGTACTGCCTTGAGTTTGTATGATGTTCGATCGATGCATGGTTCGCAGCTTAGTTGAACCATGGTGTTTAATGTTAATTCTATATGTGTTGGAGCGTGAGGGATGCTTCAAAAAGTTCAAAAGTGATGACAGGCAACAGCAACACACCAGATTTTAACGGTTTTTGTTATTGTTTATTTCATTTCAGATTCAGAAAGTGAGTGATTGAGGGTCGCTGTAGCTGTAGAGCTAGAGTTTACTCAACACCTCTGCCTCTTTCACACACAGCAATAGTTCAAGCTTCTCTACCAGAGAGAGTGAGAAATGTGGTTGAGTGCGTACTTAGCAGTTATACTGTTGTTTTGTCCGTCCAACCTACCAATTCTGAAATAGCTAATAGTATCTAGTTTCTCTGGTGAAGATACAAGATATTATTAGATCTGTGTAAGGAATTAGTATGTCTACGTCATCACCGAACTACCTAGATAGAGATGGGTCCCGGATCGGACATAAGTTTGAATTTAGGGCAGCTAGCGCGCGGGAGATGTGTGTCGCTCTGACAAGAAAGCAATACGCTACATAATATGGAGACTTGATTTGAGCATATACTTTTCAGTTACGACTTCAAGAAGGTAGGCGCAATTAGATAATTGTGACAGAGGAAATGAAGGTTATGTACAACTTCAACTGCGAACCGGGACAAGCTTTAGAGCTGCATATTGCCGGAGGAGGCGATGATGCTATTGTAGGAAGGAGACGTGCGAGGAGCTCAAGCTCAGTGGTCTGAGCCCACAATTGAGCAACACACCAGTCCTCAGACTTGTCAGTTGGCAAAAGTACTGTGGGCGAGTATTCAGGGAGAGGGCTCTTTGCCGCCAAAGATATTCAAGAAGGTGTATCGATTGGTCTTGAGAAGAAAAGCTTGAGTTACTTCATCTTGCCATCAACGCATCAAATCATCGAAGAGATGTATTATTGGGCTGAAGAAAATTACGACGAAGCGTATGCATCTGAAGTTTACGACTCTATTAGTGCGGTGGAGGCCTTCAGTATAGGATACGGGTTTTTGGTCAACTCTTCTTGGGCGTACCCAGTCTACTGTTGACTCGGGCGCATTGATGTTCTGTAATCATGGATGCAATGGCACTTACAATTATGGTGTTATTACTGGTTTTCACGGAAGCCAATGTCGACCTGAAACAACCTCCAGAGATGATTATTGGCAAATCAAGCGCATTCAGCCCAGTAACTGAGCGTAATATGCGTCAATATTTGAGTGGTGGAGACGCGACAAATCGTGTCGTCAAGCAAGCAGAGGAATTGCTGTGTGATTATTTAGGATATGTAGGTTTGTGTCAAGCTCTAAAGAGATGATACTCAAAGCTGAATAATTAAGCTAAACATTAGGGCAGTGCTGTCTCTTTAATCTCAATTGTTGCAGACAGTAACAGTGAGTAGACATCTTTCTGCCCTGCGTGGAGATTGAGAGAAGGTACAGTATAAGTAGTACATGGTACATACAAGATTCAACCACATCAGAATCTGAATGATTCACTGGCTACAGCACAACCCTCTAGATCTAGGCAGATGCTTGATTTGAAGCCATTGACTCCGCCTTGTCACTGCTTGTGCGGTCGTCTTTGTTCTTCATTCGCTCGACTGAACTCGGGTGAAAGTTGTAAGTTGGTTCCTACGTAGCGTACTTAAATTGTTGCTGTACTGGTATGTATGAAGATAACAGTATTGGTATGTGAGGACCATACGTATCGAGTGGTCGGTTCATTTGATCGATTTTTTGTGCAATCGACTAATCGTCATCAGCTTCAGTCAGATGCACCGAGCCAAGAAGGATGTCATAGTAAACGTTAACTTTGCAATTTCCATACGAATCAGCCAATAAAGTAGCGAGGAATCAGTCGGTAAGATGATGTTTTGTTGACCAGTTGTCCTTGGTTTGAGCAAGACGCACCATCTTGCGCCTCTTGTTGACCATAAGCAATATCTGAATGTTGTGTCATGTCATGTCATTGTTTGGGTATTCATGTATCGATATTCTCACTCACTCGTCATTTCTGTCTACCGCAGTTAATTCATACCATACAGATAAAAATACAACGTGACAATGAGTCTCACAGATGGTGCCATTCAGCGCATGTTTTCCATGAGCGGCTCTAGTGACGATCCGTCATTTTTGCCTTCCGTGCAGATTCTCCACCTAAAGAAGATTGCTCAAAATGGCGGAGCCGACGATAGGTGGAAGGTTAGTTTAGTTGGTATTTATTCCTTCATTGATTCATGCTGAAGGTGGATTCATTGTAGCAGTCACTAATGTCGTTTCTGTGCTTCATTTATATACTATGATACAGGTGGTTCTCTCCGATGGAAATCGTTTCCTTTCCGGCATGTGTGCCACCCAACTCAATATCAAAGTTAACTCAGGAGAAATTGCTCAATTTGGTATTATCAATGTCAATGAGTTCCTTGTGAACACATTGCCATCTGGACAGAAGATTGTCATTGTGTTGAGATGCGAGCTTGTACAAAACCCTGGCAGCAGAATTGGAAACCCAGTAGATATTACCAAGGCAGGAAATGTTGGTTCTGCTCAAGCACAACCATCGGGCGGCGTTGGAGGAGGAGCACAGCCAATGTATGGTAAGGTGGAATCTGCAGGAAACCCCTATGGTGGTGGAGGTAGCAACCCATATGGTAGCAGAGGAAACAGCGGTGGAATGGGAATGTCCGGCCAAGGTTCATCAAATCCTGTCATTCGCACCAACGCCTCGTCTCAGTCATTTACACCCATCTCTGGTCTAAACATGTACTCCAATCGTTGGGTTATCCGTGCCAAAATTACCAACAAATCTGAAATTCGTACTTGGAGTAATGCCAAGGGTGAGGGAAGTTTATTCAGTGTTGTCGTTTTGGACTCCAGTGGAACTGATGTCAAGTGCACCTTCTTCAAAGAGGCTGTTGATAAGTTTTACAACCTATTGGAAGAAGGACGCGTGTACACTTTCTCTGGGGGTAGGCTCAAGGTGGCCAATATGCAGTACAACACTTGCAAATCTCAGTTTGAAATCACTTTTGATCAAAACTCCGAAATTCACTTGCAGGATGACGCAGAGGATATCCAGGAGAGCTACGATTTTGTAAAGATTGCAGCCTTGTCGGAGATGGAACCAAGTGGCTTTGTGGATATATTGGCAGTCGTCAAACATGTTTCTGACCCGGCCGTTATTGTGAGCAAGAAGAGTGGAAAGGAGATGACTAAATGTGAACTCACAATTCAGGATGATTCTGGAGCTGATGTCAGATTGACTGTTTGGGGAGACCTTGCCGCAAATGCTCAAACCAAATTTGCTAATTCACCAATTGTTGCCTTCAAACGAGCCCGAATCAGTGACTATGGTGGAAGGTCTCTCAGTGGAAGTGGGTGCAGTGTTAACCCTACGATCCCTCAGGCTAATCAATTGAGGCAGTGGTGGGCTGATAATGGTAGTAACACTCAGGCACGCAGTCTGTCGTCGGCTGGCGGCGGTGCAAGAGGAGCCGATCCTTTTGAGCAACGCAAAACCGTCTCTTCCATTAAGGAGGAGCAGTTGGGATACAACGAAAAGCCAGATTGGTTGAGCTTCAAGGCAACTATTACCTTCCTCAAAAAGGACAAAGCAGGAGACGAAGGAGCGTGGTACACGGCTTGTTTCAATTCTGGCGATCCTTGCAAAAATATGTTCAAGGCAACCCAAACATCTGATGGATTTTTCCATTGCGATAAGTGTCAGCAGACACATGAGAAATGTGTGCGAAGGTTCATCTTCTCTGGGACGGTCGCTGATGACACCTCGACATCATGGGTGTCCGTTTTCAACGAGCAGGCAGAGAGCATGTTCAACGGTGTCAAAGCAGATGAACTTTACGAGAAGATTGCGGAAGGAGACAGGGACTCATATGACTCAACATTTGCCAAAGCCTCTTGCACTGAATGGATCATCAAGTGCAAAGTGAAGCAAGAGCATGTAGGGGACGAGTCGAGGGTTAAAACTTCCATCGTTAGTTTGACTCCGATTGACTATGCCGCCGAAAGTCGCAATCTTTTGGCAGCTTTGGGTGTGTAAGAAGGAACACGTAACACACAGTGCAAGCCAATTTTCGTTTCAAAATGCATCAACATTTCAAAGGGGATCAAATGTAATAATATTCAAGGGGATCGAGTCATATTTCTTTGTTGGAACTAATCCAAGATTAAAGGAACAAAGCAATTTTATTTCCGGTTAGCAAAACCAGTCTTGCCAGTCTTTTTGAACATTGGATTGTCCGAACGTTTTCCATCACGAGCCTTCACCTTCTTCTTTGTCTCTTTCTTCTTCTTGGTAGCCTTCTTGCCACCGCCTGCACCAAACCCTCCTCCTCCGAAGCCACCACTTTTTCCTTCTGGTTGTTCTTGTTCTTCCTCCTCTTCCTCTTCCAAGGGCGGCATGTATCGAGCTGACAATGGGCGAGGCATCATGCTGTTAAATTCTTCTTCATCTGGATCGGCGGAAGCATCGGAATCTGTATACAACCCCAAAAGCTTGTTGATGTTCTCTTGCGCCGCTTCTCTATCTTCCGGTGGGAATCTATCTAAACAAAGTATACCCTTCAAATGGTCGAACTCATGTTGAAACACCCGAGCTTCAAAATCCTTGAGTCTTCTGATTACTTTTTGACCCAGCTCATTCTGATACTCTGTCTCGATCCATTTACTGCGTGCAACCTGACCTGCACATTCGTCACTCCTCAAACTTAGACAACCCTCTTGTTCTACTATAACTTCCTCACTGTAATTTGTTATCTTCGGATTGCAAACGACACGCTCCATATTCTTTGAATCTGATGGGTTGTAAACGAACACATTCTCACTCAATCCTATCTGGGGTGCCGCCAACCCAACCCCTTTTGACTCGTACATTATCATGAGCATCTCTTGAGTCTTTGCTTGGAATGTATCATCGAATTCAGTTATAGATTTATTTGGGACGTGGCGTAGAGCAGGCCGTGGGTACTCGGTGATGACAAAATCTGTTCCTTGGAATGATGTCGGGTTGAGCCTCATGACAAATGAGTGTTTGTTGGAGACTACATTACTCAATCTCTGGTATGAACCGGAAAAACTGTCGGCTGGTGATGCAAATAGAGCGATGAGCAAAGCTAGACGATTGTATATCCTCATCATGCAGCAAGTTGGTGTGGTATAGGTGAAGACTCCAAGAGGTAGTTGTGATATGATGGTGGTGGTATAGCTTGCTGTAGCTGCGCTCACAAGTTGATGCGTAGGGGAGGACTTTCTACGTAGGAATTAGTAGAAATCTCCTCCACCCTCCATCACTTGCAAAAGTACGCACGGAGCAAGTTGAAATTGAGTGCAAATAAATATGTAGTTGATGCAGGTTGATTCGCATAGCAGTTAACTTTGAAGTGGATAGTCAAGAGATTGAACGCAAAGATGACAACACTTACGCTGCTTTCGGCTGTCTTACTGCTATTCTTCTCCTCCCTCGATGATGTGCAAGCATTCTCAGCCGGAAAGGGTTTCGGCAATAACTCCTCATCATCACCCTCTAACAAAAGTTTCATAGGTGCAGACCGATTCAAATCAATCTGCCCAGCTGCTCCTGAAACAATCAAAAAATTCGATGCGACACTAATCAATGAAGAGGAGGATGGATCAAGCGACAACGATACTTGGGTGGCAGTATATCGGTCGAAAAACAATTTACCCAGCGTGTTTGTACGCGATTCCTTCTTTGATGCAATGGCCGTCGCGACCACGGCACAGGATGGAGATTCACAAACTCTTGTTTCTTCTACCACTCAAGAGGGGATTGGTGTTATTAGCGGAAATTTGCAAGATGAGAAGCCTGTTGCTGTAGCAAGACTTACAGCTTCAAAGGATGGTGCTAATATTTCAATCATTGATTCAATGAGATGTACATTGAAGAAGGAAAACACTAATCCTGATTGTGATGGTGGGTCAGAACATTGTGAGGCAATTGGTGTTTGTATTGATGAGCTAGTGATATCGTATCTACAAAATTATCTTGAGACAGAAAGTAACACTGTGGGCGAGCAAACTCTTCACTTTGACGGTGGTATTCGATTCCGTGGAACGCTATTTAGTGGTAAACTGTTAGAAGCTAGAGGGTTCCGTGAAGCAAACCAGCTATCTGCGGACATGCACAGTCATGAATCTGATTTTGATGGGGCATTATCCAAATATGCAGAGAGGTCTACTTCAACTGATGTAAGCAAGAGTCCAGGTGCAAGAGATCGAAGCTTGAAGATTGTTAGCTTGCTGAGTAAAATAGATAGGGATGAGGATAAGAAAAAAGATGGAGAGGACGAGGAAGAAGAAGAAGATAGTGACTATGATCCTTGGGCATCAGTCAAACGCTATCTGGTAATACGTAATAGAAATAAGCTAAGTATAATGAAAATAGGAGTGGCACATTTGCTCATTGTTTTTGTGTACAGTCAACAGCAGTCTATAGAGCTGCAGTATTGTAGCAAGAATATGTAGCTCCTCAGATTGACCAGCAGCTACTGTCGTGAGTTGGTCGTGCAACCTGCTGCGCCTGAAGAACTGAGTTCAAGGGACTAGGTACTGGTACTGGCAGAAGAGTCTTACCTATCTATCGATACACGAGTCATTTCTGCGTCATTGCTGCGACTTGGCGGACATTTAGACACACAAGAGCTTCCGCCTCTCCGCCATTTTTTTTGTTTCCACTACTTCCGCCGACCGCGGTTTCGGTGGACCGCTCCTTCGCAAACACACAGCCGCTGCTGACAAACACAAGAACTATGACCATGAAGCACTCTCCGTCTTTTGTCTCATGCTTGTCTTTTTTCTTGCATCGCGAGTCGATTTGGCCTCTGCAGCTTCGTTAAGAGCGACGCAAAGCCCTGCACAAAGTCCGGACGACGCGGAAAATAATGACGGCTCTTACACCAACAACGCTCCCACGCAGTTGACTGTAAAGCTTTCCAGATCTACTCGTCATCGTGCCAAAGGCAGCCAAGAAGGCGCAATAATACCATTAGTAGGAGTCGGAGTGGGTAACTCTCCACATCACAAAATCCCATTCATACTAGCATCAGCACTGTCTTCAAAAACCAACAAACAAACAGACAACAACTTTGAAGATTTACATTACAGATTGGTAGACACGAGTCACACTGATTCTGCATTGGAGGTGCTGGTGGGGCGATCTTTGAGTCGACTACTATCGTCTGAAGGTAAAGGGAAATCATCTCCCTCATCTGGCACAAGAGATGAGTATCACCTACTCATCAAAATTCACCACACTCATCTTGGATATGAGAGGACGATGTTGAGTATTCAGAACTCTCTTTCTGATATTCTGCCAGGATTCAGTAGCAATAGTGGCACGTCATCTTCTTCTTCTACAATTGACTTTCGAGTTCATGCTGTGATTCAATACCCTCGTTGCTACGACAGCTTCTTCATGTCAGAGACCTACAAGAAGTCGCCCAATTTTCCAGTGAAGCATTCTTCTTGCCGTGAAGAAGAAGACGCATTAGATGCAGCCACAAAGTCTGTTGGGCCGTCACCATTGATTGACACGGAAAATGCGTGGAGGAGGTCCTGGCGAGCCCTGGAAGAATTGTACCATCATGGAACGTTGGAGAGCATAGGGGTGTCGAACTTTGGCCCATTTGATATGAAGAGTTTGTATGAGATATCTACGGAGGGTCCCCACATATATCAAGGGAGTTTGCGTACCTTACTAATGGAGGAAGTTATGATTGAAGAATTAATAAGGCATGGAGTGCATTATCAATGCACTGATGCGGCCTCGGCTGTCCTTGAAGGAAAAGACAGCGAGGCGTATGCCTCCTTGGAGAGGATGGGCGCCAAGCATGGCAGTGTAGATGAAGGTGATAGTAGTGATGCATACGGATACTCTGCTGTGCAAGTAGTCCTTGGTTGGCTTGTCCAACGCGGCGTGGGAGTATTTCCTGGAACTACTTCTACAGCTCACTTGGCAGAGAATAGTCCTATGACTTTGGCTAGCATGCCTAAGTTTAGTCCTCGAGAGAGCTTAGATATTGAAACTGCACTATTAACAATAGTCAAGGGAGAAGGCACTGGTAGCAAAGAGATTGGTGGGATCACACGAACAGAAAAGGAAGATGTCACACCAGAGAATGTGGAGCTTGCCCCTAATGGCAGTCAACTTGACGGAGGCATTGTCGCCACGTTCTTCAATACGTTGCAACGCAACATTCGTATCTTCCAGGTCCACCCAGAGACGGGAAGACAGATACAGCTATCTCGTGGCATCCCTCCAGGGAGGAGTGGACGGCTGATTGTAGAATCAGCCGATGTCTTGATAGCATATGATGGCCATGGTGTTGCAGTGAAGAAGTTTCTGGTAGAAGAAGATACATATGGAAGGGTGGACTTCATCTGTGAGTAGGTAAGGTATACTTGTATTTACACATAAAGTAAGTGTTGTTACAATATTATTTTCATAAGTCTATATATATGAGTTGCACATTGCTCAATCTATACCTTACAACCGTAAAAATAGAGTCGTTCAATCATTAATATCACTAGAGACAACTGCTCGTCGATGCGACTGGAACTTTGCCATTTCCTGTTTGCCACCTCTAGGTACCGGTACTGTGAGAGTCTTATCTACAAGGGGGTCATTAGTCATAGTGAGAGCAATCTTGAGTCATCACATCTAATCTTGTTTTGACAAGGTAAATTTAATAGGGTATAACACAGGCACTGCTAAGTTGACCCCCACTTGAATTCTGCTGAAATATTACACCATTTTCGTTGATAGAATTATAATACCTTAAGCAGCTTTTCAATAAGAGAAGGTAATGATCTCTAAGGATATCACTACAATACACTTTCTGTCGTACTTTACTTATTTATCTCTATTTACCCTTCTGATGCATCTGTTGAGCATCATCAAACCAGCCGCCAGCCGCAGACGCTCCTACAAACACAGTCGCCGCAGCCACTTATCAGCCTACTTATTATATATTTTTCGAACACGATGAAGCGCTCTCGTCTGTATCTCACGCTTCCATTCCTTCTTGCGTTGCAAATCGATTTGGCCTCTGCAGCTTCGTTAAGAGCGACGCAAAGCCCTGCACAAAGTCCGGACGACGCGGAAAATAATGACGGCTCTTACACCAACAACGCTCCCACGCAGTTGACTGTAAAGCTTTCCAGATCTACTCGTCATCGTGCCAAAGGCAGCCAAGAAGGCGCAATAATACCATTAGTAGGAGTCGGAGTGGGTAACTCTCCACATCACAAAATCCCATTCATACTAGCATCAGCACTGTCTTCAAAAACCAACAAACAAACAGACAACAACTTTGAAGATTTACATTACAGATTGGTAGACACGAGTCACACTGATTCTGCATTGGAGGTGCTGGTGGGGCGATCTTTGAGTCGACTACTATCGTCTGAAGGTAAAGGGAAATCATCTCCCTCATCTGGCACAAGAGATGAGTATCACCTACTCATCAAAATTCACCACACTCATCTTGGATATGAGAGGACGATGTTGAGTATTCAGAACTCTCTTTCTGATATTCTGCCAGGATTCAGTAGCAATAGTGGCACGTCATCTTCTTCTTCTACAATTGACTTTCGAGTTCATGCTGTGATTCAATACCCTCGTTGCTACGACAGCTTCTTCATGTCAGAGACCTACAAGAAGTCGCCCAATTTTCCAGTGAAGCATTCTTCTTGCCGTGAAGAAGAAGACGCATTAGATGCAGCCACAAAGTCTGTTGGGCCGTCACCATTGATTGACACGGAAAATGCGTGGAGGAGGTCCTGGCGAGCCCTGGAAGAATTGTACCATCATGGAACGTTGGAGAGCATAGGGGTGTCGAACTTTGGCCCATTTGATATGAAGAGTTTGTATGAGATATCTACGGAGGGTCCCCACATATATCAAGGGAGTTTGCGTACCTTACTAATGGAGGAAGTTATGATTGAAGAATTAATAAGGCATGGAGTGCATTATCAATGCACTGATGCGGCCTCGGCTGTCCTTGAAGGAAAAGACAGCGAGGCGTATGCCTCCTTGGAGAGGATGGGCGCCAAGCATGGCAGTGTAGATGAAGGTGATAGTAGTGATGCATACGGATACTCTGCTGTGCAAGTAGTCCTTGGTTGGCTTGTCCAACGCGGCGTGGGAGTATTTCCTGGAACTACTTCTACAGCTCACTTGGCAGAGAATAGTCCTATGACTTTGGCTAGCATGCCTAAGTTTAGTCCTCGAGAGAGCTTAGATATTGAAACTGCACTATTAACAATAGTCAAGGGAGAAGGCACTGGTAGCAAAGAGATTGGTGGGATCACACGAACAGAAAAGGAAGATGTCACACCAGAGAATGTGGAGCTTGCCCCTAATGGCAGTCAACTTGACGGAGGCATTGTCGCCACGTTCTTCAATACGTTGCAACGCAACATTCGTATCTTCCAGGTCCACCCAGAGACGGGAAGACAGATACAGCTATCTCGTGGCATCCCTCCAGGGAGGAGTGGACGGCTGATTGTAGAATCAGCCGATGTCTTGATAGCATATGATGGCCATGGTGTTGCAGTGAAGAAGTTTCTGGTAGAAGAAGATACATATGGAAGGGTGGACTTCATCTGTGAGTAGGTTAGGTTAGATGATAGCAGTTGCATTATACATAAAATAGTTGATGTTTACATTATTCAAAGGTCTCTTTCATCCAGTCGTAGCGAATGCAACTCCACCAATGGACCAGTGGTATTCCCAAATACAATCGTACAAAGTCAAGCAGTTAGTAGAATCATCATTCCGTGACCACAAGCAGTGGTGAATGTATCAACAAGTGTCACAGGTCTATCCTTCTGCTTGCCATCGTCGATGTGAGCATCCAAAGAAGTAAAATCCGGGGAAACTAACAACGAAGTAAATGCCATAAAATGCCGATCCACGGTGTACGCCATTTCCCTCTCCTCAATGAATAGTAGGGAAAGCTGGATATAGTTAATGTTTCCATAAAGGCAGTGAAGTAGCTAAGGGAAAGTATTGTAAACCAAAATAGAATCGTTTTCATCCATCCCTTTTGATACGATTTATCCACATATCGCAATAACCATTGCCAACACACACATGTACGTGCAGAAATGAAATGCGTTGCCAAGAACATTGCAATTGGCACATCATTGAGTCTATGCGATGGCATTGTATATTCCGCCTTGAGCACTGAGTCGGAAGTAATGAGTATACCAATATTGCCAATGAAGGCTATGTCATGAGATAGATTGTTGCCTTGGTCGAATATCTCTTGTAGAATGGTCGTTGGATATCGGATTAATGATGATTTTGTTCTTGAGACCACGGGAGCACTTGCCAAATGGATACAGTAGCGGTTGGAGCATGTAATGGCAATGCTAGTCCTCCACATATCCTAAGTAACCCCATGCTGTCAACAATTCATAACTTTGGGACACTACAATGAAGCCAAAGATGCCTATCCATACAGCCGTGTAATACCAGGCGAATATTTCATAGCAGTATTTACTGGGCTCCATTCTTGGGGTCAGGCCATAGAAGCAGTGGTAAGTTCGAAGTGATTGTTTTTGGGGCATAATCGTTCGGTGTCTGAAGAGAGGGCATGCCTACATAGGATTGCAAAACATTGTGAATAGGATTGCACTCCATATTTTGCCTCGATGGGCAGGGCACTGATATCATTCCATTCATGCTAGTTGTCTTTATCGATGGTGACTTAACCACTATTAGAAACAGGAGACGTCGATGTCCAACACTTTTTTTTTACTATCCAAACAGATCCTCTGTTTGCTCCCATTTTGAATGTGGACGGAATGGTCCGGTCGATCGATTGGCGTTTGGAGTTGGCAAGAGGGCGGCTGGGTGGCAGTTTCGGGCCACTCAGGTGCGGTGGATGTTTAAATCATCACAACTGGCCAATATTTGTTCCTTGATGGACAATTGGGTAGTATGGGTGCCTCAGAAATGCCCGATCCTGTCATCTTCATGAATTGATGCCAATGCAATGCTTTGGTTTGTGGGAAAAGTCTCTCACTGTAGCTGTAACCCTCTAATAATTTACGTTTTACTATTGAAACAACAACTATGTTGTATCCCTGCAATTGAGTGCGAAGACAGCTGTTGGCCCTTCCTTGGCCTGGCTCTTTTTCCACTTGATATAGCGTTTGTCAAGACTTCCTCATTTGATCGATACCCTCGTTACCCTTTCCTTATTTTTGCTCAAACTCACAAATCGATGCCAACCATGAGTTTCGATACAAGGTATCTGGCGATAATAATACTCGAAACAGTTGTCGGATACACGCTCTAGCACATCCTATGTTTTCAGCACTCCGTACAACCTCGGTGGTACTCAAATTTGAGTTTCCACAGCCATAACAATCTACTTCTCCTCCTTTTTATAAGACCCTCGTGGTCTCTTTGTCTTCCTAATTTGTTCCTGGATATCCTCACTATCACGACATTTGCTTTTTACTTGTTTTAATGAAACAGCAATCTTTGAATCAAATTTATGTCTGAGATGCCGCATTATTGTGTTCCATTGCTCATCCTTTAAGCCAGCGTCTGTAAACAGAGCTGCGCCTTCGGTTTTATCTAATACTCCACATACCGCAACACCGGATGATTTTGCGGCTTCGACGAACTCATTTGGATGCTCCTTAGCAAGGTAGTCTGATAATCTCTGGGCGCCAACCTTCTTATCATCATCAAGCGTAGCTACCACATCGCCGAGGTAGGGATTCATTTGGTGGTAGGTTTTGAATGCTTTATGTGACTTGTGTGATCGCACGGCAACTGCTGTCGTAGATACATTCTGACTCGGCTGGATAAATTCAATTGCGTTCCTCCTACCTGAGTGCTGCTGCTGTTTTGCAATTAATTCTCCCAGAAGGCGCTTAAATCTATTGTTATCCTCCTCCTTGGACAAATCAAAATCTTTGAAGCACTGGGAACGCCGGCACGGTAGTGTTGGAAGAAGGCGCCTGTGTTGTGTGAGCTGTTGCCGATGCATCGTTGGTTGTTGTTTTCACTGCCGGTACAATTTGTTTGGTGTTGTTGCAATCATCGCCGCTATTATCTCTGCTCATCGCGATACTTTTCAATATCAAGCATAATAAGTAAGTCTTTATTCAGCCTCCTCCCAATCACTTCAAGCCAGGACAACGAGGTGCGGAGTCAGTCTTCCTCCCTTCACTTGATTTCCTTCGGATAAATACCTCGAGTTGATTGCGTTGTTGATTTGAGTTGGCAAGCGGCAGGCGGGAGGCAGTTGTCAGGCCACCAAAGATGCAGTGGATGTTTAAATCACCATAACTGCCCAATATAGGTCCTCTTTAGTAACGTTAAAGAATTTCAAAGGGTGAAATTTCACAACTGCAACTTTCCAGAAACTTGCAGGGTGCAATTTGTCATGATTTTGGCCAAAAATGAAACTTCACAAAAGTTCTGGCGCGTTTTTACACCATCAAGCAAGAGCTGGCTGAAGTCGCCGGTATGATTCGATTCGTGAACGTTTCAATATGAATGGCCTATTGATCCCAGTGGACAGAAGGTTGGCTTACTCGATGAGCATCACTTGATTGTCTCCTCTGCGACCCGAAGTCTCGTGCCTGGAGGGAGGTATTCCACCTGCAGATTAAAAAGGCTGCACTTGTGAGAAAGATGGTTGAGTGGTATGTGCCTTTGGGTGATGGTGGTTCTGATGAGATGCGGAGGAGAGTTATCATGGAGTTTGAGGAGTTTGATACTCAAGCCAATGGCTGGTTTGAATCCTTTGCAAATCAGCTTCCACAGATGCCATCTTTGGAGGAACTGCAAAAAAACAACATGTCTTTTGGTATCAAAGATGTGGTAAATTATGTGGAAACAACCGGTGCTATTTCTGGACGCTTGGGATGGTTTGAGTGTTATGCATGGTCGTCTAACTTCTATCGCTTTGTTGCTAAGCCTCTGCTGTCTATGGGAACTGTAATTGTGAACGTAGGGCCAAACCTCTGAAGAATACCATTCTTACAAAGGAGCGAAATAGGATGTCAGACCCAACTGGTGTTGCACTTCTTCGAGGATACGAGAATCGCCGTCATATCATGCATGCGAAGAAGGTGCTTGGGAAGAGGATTGCTGACTCCCTTAGCTAGACTCCCCTTTTAAGAGAATGGTGGATAGGAGAGAGATATAGTGAGGGAAATAAGCTAGTGAAATTTGTAACTGAAATTCTATGAAATTCCTTGACATTTCACCCTGCAATTTCCAAGATTTTCAAAAAGGGTGAAATTCTTTAACGTTACTCTTTAGACCAATTGGGTAGTGGGGTGCCTCAAGAAAGGCCCGAATTCTGCCATCTTTCTTTGCGCCTTCCTAAAATCATTAGAGCCACACAACATTACTGCGCCAAACGACGCTGTTGCCAATCAACCCATCCACCAAGAAGGCTTCAATCTCTACAACCATGTCGATGTGCTTTCGCCAAGCGGCTAGACGGACGCTACTCTGCACTGCATCAGCCGGTAATAACAGTAGTACCAAACAAGCCATTAAATTTGGAACACATCACGTACACAATAATTTAGCAGCATCGACGACAATCCTCCAACGAGAATTCAGCGCCGCCGCCAAAAAGAAACAGGCCAATAACGGAAAGAACAACAATGCCAAGGAACTAACCTACCAAGAACGTAAAGAGGTGGAGAAGAAACTCCGTCGTGAAACATATGAGCAGAAACAGACACGTCTGGAACGTCTCAAAACACGCCGTGATCATAGTCCCAAGGATGTCAAACGGACACTCTTTCGTTCATGGTGGGATAAGGAAATGATGTATCATAATAAGCTTCAGCGGATGGCAAAGAAGGAGGGGAAGCCGTGGAGGGTTCGTGTTGCTGTCATGGTGGAACGGTTGCCGGTGGTTACGCCTGATGAGGAAGAGTGGGAGCAAGACTATAATGATTTGAGGGATTTTTTGGAGACTTTTGGAAAGGAGTATCCTGCTGAGACGGGGTTTATGTTTGCACCGGATAAGTCGGAGGATCATGTTGTTGAGAGTGATGAGGATATGATTGGTAAGTTGTTGTTGTTGTTGTTGTTTTCTGGAGGGGGGAGTAAATACTTTGAGTGCTTGAAGATGTAGCGAGTTCGTCGATTGAGTCAACTCGCCACTCCGTGTTCGATCGCCATATCCAGTCCTTGCTCACACATATCAATTAATTGTTCTGTTGCGACATTAAATCCATAGCCGGGTTACCATTTACCCCTGCTCCTCGCGAAACTGAAGCTGATGCATCTGGTGATGTCAAGACACTTGACCGTCAGCTCAAAACACGCCTTTACCTCACAATCAAATCCGATACGGAGGGGAATTTGTCAGGTCCACGGTGGACATTGCCAAGCACAATTGCCGAAACGAACGAATCACTATTGGCAGCGGCGGAGCGGGCGGTTTCGGATTCTGTGGGAAGTGACTTGAAATTGTGGTGTCCATCGAATGCTCCAATGGCAGTTAACATGCGTGTGTACAATGACAAGTTACCAGAGTCTTTCAGAGAGAATTATTTCGGTGAAAAGATCTTTTATTATCGGGTGCAGTATGATAATACTGGTGGAGATGTGGATGAAGCAGCGATGAAAGCTGATGATTATGCCTGGCTAACAAGAGAGGAGGTTGTAGATAGGATAGAAGAAGAGAGGGGAAAGCACCAGGCAAAGTTCTTTCATTACATGCTGTAGGAATTATTATCTTCTTAATAATTAATCAATTTAATCAGTTCTCTTGCGTAGCCTTTCGGATCTTCCCATGCCAAGCTTATGCGGCCTCCTATCATTGATGTACCTCCTCGATTTCCATTTCTCTCTATGTACTCTTCCACTGTTTCTTGCTTCACCAATTCTGCTTCCGCTCCAGCAGACTTATCGGACGATTTGCGTTTCCAGAAATAGCTTTTTGGTCGCCGTGTTTGTTTCCTATCAGTGCCTCGGATGAAATCAATCTGTACACCTGTACCTTTTAACGAGTTCAAACTGTCTTTGCAGCCGTCCTGCAATGCTCCAGCAAGAAATGCAAATGTCGAGTATTTACTCTTACCACCAAGATGCCTCGCGGCACTGACACAATTTGGTGTCCAATGGTTGCCTAGACTAGCTGGATCACCAACCAGGTTGCGCTCCGAAAATGTTTGAATGAACTTTCCGTCTTTCCTTAAAGCGTACTTCCAAAATAGTTTTCCTGCTATTCCTGATAGCGTACGATAAGATTTTTGAACCCTCTTTGGATCAGTCCCTTCAAGAAAGAAAGGCAGCCTAGGCGGTGAGGATATCACAATATTGGTCAAGTCTTTTTCGAATGGTGCACTCTTTTCTACTGCTGATTGAGTCACTTTGAGTGCGATGGGTGCACATCCACCATTAGCCACGATGGCCCAATTCCTAATCTCGTGGCCTTCCTTGCAACTCTTCCTCTCGTACTCACTCATCAAATGTTCAAGTTGTTCAGCCCAGTCGGTAATGTTTAAAAGAGGAAATTTCTTTAGCTCTTGGCCACTATCAGACCCAATAGGTGAACTTGCAGTGAAACTCCCAAGTAAATCTGCAGAAATGAATACCAATCGCGATGATTGCACATCTTCATTTGCTAAAGATTTCAATAAGCGATCATAATACCATTTCCCAATACCAACTCCTATCGGATGAACTAACATGACTGCAGTTGTATTCTCTGAGGCAGCGTTTCCGATTACAAGTTCATCATAATCATATGCGATCCTATATGATGGGGTTCTTTTTGTGCTGTTGCGTGATAGAAACTTTCTCAGCCATTTTCTGTTTGGTTCTTGTGTACATCGATTGGTTGCAAACTTTGTCTCAAATGTCGATGTTGATCTCTTGGTAACTACCTCATTGGCACCGTCGCTTGTAGATGAGTGCAAAGTAGAATACCGTCTGTTCTGATGGTAGCGGCAAGTTTGAACAGATGATGTGAAAGCTGCACCATATGCCACAAGGAGAGCAGCAGATGCAGTGTCAGTGGCAAGCAAGGGTTGTAGACCGATTCTATTTGTGGCTACAAGACGGAAGCGTTGCTCTCTCTCTGCTGATTGCTGGTTGCCGCTCTATGGCTTGGCTTAGCTCGTTGCCTAATAGATGCACTGATAGCCTAAAGAATGATCTCTACATAGGAATCAGTACAAAAGTTGAAAAGAGATCACCTTACTGCTTCTCACCCCACAAAAGGCAAAGAAACCAGCAAACAGCACAAAAGATCGTAGACGTCTCAATCGAATCCATCCGCATCCTCCACAAACACATCAGGGAGGGGTAAAACTTTTCTAAAGTATGCATGCGATCAACTCTAGGTCTCAGGCGCGTCGCTTCGGCAACATGCACCCAAGCAAAGTCTGCCTACGTGCCGCTTCATTGGCAGCGCCCAACAGATCACCATAATGCTTTCACATCAATCCAAACAGCAACTATCATCAACCCCCCGATCATTTGCCACTGCGGCCAACAACTGGGCTCCATCTTGCAACGTGAAATCAACGAAGAAAGATGAAGCCGCTGCCAGAATTTGGTGGTCAAATGCCCTCCGATACTTGCCGAGCTTCATGCTGATATTGCTTCCAATTGGAATATTCTAGAAGGCATTTCAGGATTGGATCTGTGGTGGCGAGACTGGAAGTGGTGGAACCGGAGAATTATTCAAAAGAGTCCTGGATCTAATGGTGCAAAGATTGGTGTTGTAGTCATTGTCAGGACACAGAGGAAGATGTTCCCCTTTGATGAGAAGATGCGTTTTTGAAGGACAGGAGCAAGAAGAAAGTGAGGAAGAGCCATCGCACTCCCCCCCCCCCCCCAGGTTGCTTCGGTGTTACTATCAGCATAACGGAGTACTGTCCTCGTGCAGTTCCCAGTGTGGCCACAAAATACACCGGCTAAGTCCTACTGTTTCTACGCCGCACAATCTGCCCGTTGTATGGAGGAGCTCTCTCCGGGTAGAAATGGGAGGATTTATCAGCACGTTATGAAACCTTGAAAGTTTGCCGACAGTAACGAGATGGATCGGTTGTACCGAAGGTGTCCTCAGTGCATTGCTGAGAGCGAGGAGACTTGATGCGGCCCCCATCACATCTTACGAAGGCACCTATGCGTCCCTTTCACGGAGACCATTTGCTCGAAGAGTGCTGCAGGACGGCATCCGTCCCTATCAGGAAGTACGCTACGTGAAAGAATGCATAGTGACTGGCTATCTGTGGCACTATGAGGAGTGTTGCTGCGATTTCTATTTTCAAGTTGTTATTGCCGATCTACTAAGAGAGGGACTAAGGTTGGAGTTTAGTCACTAAGCCAATTATGACAATCGGACCACATGCCTCGTGCACACGCGATGGTCCATTCATGACCTCGCCTCACAACCGTGATTGTACTTGTGATTGAAGAAATCTTACACGAAAGATCACGCCATATAACAATGAGGTGCGCCATAGGACAGGAATAT